>CM076257.1:6310762-6390762 GCA_038380765.1 Odontothrips loti | reverse complement strand
CATGTCGTGTGGAAGACCCCTAACGTCCCCCGGCTCTTCCGCTTGCAGATGCCGCTTGGATGGCCGCCCGGTGGTCAGGGCCTCGGCCAGGGTGGCGCCGGCGTCCCTAGTGGCGCCGCCGACGAGCCGGTGGCGGTGCGGGCGGAGCTGTCCGTGCTGGCGGCGCAGATGTCGCTGGCGCTGGGCAGCCCGCTGGGGCTCGCCATCCCCAAGGCCACCCGCACGCCGTCACCCGCCGGCCCGCCCGCCCACAGCCCTACCCGAGAGAACGGGGGAAGCTCGCCGCAGCCCCAGGACCTGGACGGCGACGCCCCGCTCAACCTTAGCAAGCCCAAGTCGAGGACCCCGCTGCGGGCGGCAGCGCCGCCAACGCCGCCGTCGGCGAGGCTTACGCCCCCGGGGAGCAACGCTGCCGCCGCCGCCGAGCAGCGAGCGCGCCTCGGCCTGGACACGCTGGCGCACGGCGGCCACGGCGGCCACAGCGGCCACGGCGGCCACCCCCTGGGCTTGGGGGCACACCCCATGGCGGCCATGGGCCCCCCAATGCCTCCCCCACTGGTGGTCCCGCGGGCCTTCCTGCCATACCCGCCGCTGGGCGGGCCGCTGGCGCCTAGGGTGCCCCCCATGCCCAAGAACGGCGGCGGCCACGGCGGCGGACGACACCCCCTCGGCCGGCCGGGGCCGGGCATGGGCCAGCCCGACACCCCCACCATGTCGCACCCCTACTTCCACCACCTCCTCTACGGCGTGCAGCAGGAGCAGCAGCAGCAACAACAGCAACAACAGCAGCAGCAGCTACACCAACAACAACAGCAACAGCAACAACAGCAGCAACAACAACAGCAGCAGCAGCAGCAACAACAACAGCCTCAGCAGTCCCCAGACCAAGACCAGCTGTCGAATCGTGAGTAGCACCGCATCCACCCCCGACCCGACCACGGCCGCAGTATGCGGTATACCTCTTCTCAGGCCCGAGTTTCACGTTTGTCGCCTTCTCTCTGTTGCAGTCTGGGGTGCTCCGGACACCAGTCCCGGCGAGAAAGGTAAGTGAGTGGCGACAGCGCCGGCTTGTAATGCGTGTTGCTCTCGTTGGGGTTGGCGGCGTGCTCACCCGGCCTGTGTCTGTCTGCAGGCAAGTCGTCGCGGCAGCCCCGGCGGGACGGCGCGGGCAAGCCGCACATCAAGAGGCCCATGAACGCCTTCATGGTGTGGGCCAAGGACGAGCGCCGGCGGATACTCAAGTCGCACCCGGACATGCACAACTCGGAGATCTCCAAGATCCTCGGTAAGGCTGGGCCAGGTCCTCTTATAATCAATGAATGCTCGAAAGAAAAAAACAAAACAGAATTTATTAAGAAAAAGAAGAAGAAAAAAAAAACAGAAAGTCCCCCCCCCCCCCCACCCTCCGAAAAAAATTGAAATGATGGTACGCTTACGCGTCAAACTTGAACTTGAACTTGTCTGACTTGCCTGGTGGTGACGTTTTGGCAGGGACGCATTGGAAGCAGATGACGAACGAGGAGAAGCAGCCGTACTACGAGGAGCAGTCCCGGCTGTCCAAGCTGCACATGGAGAAGCACCCCAACTACCGCTACCGGCCGCGGCCCAAGCGGACCTGCATCGTGGACGGCAAGAAGATGCGCATCTCCGAGTACAAGGCGCTCATGAAGCAGCGGCGGAACGAGATGATGTGGTGAGCACATAGCGCCTGCGAGAGCCAGGGTAGGCCAGCCCGCACGACACGCGTGCGTGCAGGTGCCGTCGGCTGCCTACCCCGCAGGCTCGGAGGCCGGAGGCTGACGGGTCTTCTCTTGGTGTTCTCAGGTGTCGCGAGTCCGGCAGCAACTCGGAGCTCAGCTTCCTCTCGGACCTCTCACAAGGGCTCTCGCCCAGCCTGTCCATGCCCGGGCTCATGTCGCAGCGGCCGCCGTCCTCGCCGTCCGCGCTGCCGCCGCCCATGCTGGACGTGATGGACTACGGCGGCGACCCCAGCCTCCACCCCGGCGGCCACCCCGGCAAGCCGATGCTGCCGCCGCTGGCCAACGACAAGGCCCAAGTGCCGTGTGATATCTCATGAGCCGTACCGGACCCAGGTTTTTGTTAGCGAGTGCCATAGCCGTTAGTCGCGCACCTTGGTGATTCCATATCCATTATCTCTCCCTGTATCTCTACTCTGTTACGTTTTTATGTATATATTGAAGCCATATTCGTTAGTTGTTATTATTATTATAATTATTATTATTATTATTGTACTTACTGATGTAGGCCCAAATTACAGTTGCCTCCGTTTACGGCGGAACTTTTCCATTGACGTGACGCAGTTTTTAAATGTTTTAATGTGATACTTGAAGATGATGTGTGAGCAGCCCAGCTTGTCGGCGCACCCTGGCCATAGACCGGGGGAAGTACCATGCCAAAGCTACCGTAGCATAATTTATATTGTTTGTTCCTAATCGGCCGAGACACTCTGGCCCTCTATTGTATGAAGTAGATCATATATTTAAATGTGCAATACCCTTTACCTAAATAGTTACCTGTTGACGAAATAAAATGCCATACTGTTTGTTTTTTTATAATTTTTTTTTGTCTTTACTGTGAGGATTTCTGCTGAAATTGTGAGGAAAAAAATGTATGTTTTATTGAAATAAATATGTACGTCAGCGGTCGTATAGTGATCTCTCCATATGCAACTTTGTTGAGTCAACTTTCTTTTGCCTTATCCCTATATAGCGCTTTCTTGAGGATTGAACATACAAAGTGAATGTATAACAACGATTTCATCCTACTGAACATTCGAGGTCCGATAGAAAAGGACACTTATGAGGGTCCAAACGAAATGATATATCAACACTTCTGGAATATTAGTTCCCAGTACTAATCTAGTGATTAAAATGTGAAACTGACCGCATTTTCTTTAATTTTTTGCCTTGGTTGGAATGAATTGAGCATTATTTTGCCGTGTTGCCCCTATGCTAGTCATTCCGCGGGTAGGCCCCTGACCTCCCAGTCCCCAGTCCGTGCCTGCATCATATCGACACGAAAATGGAGTCTGATGACCTTCATCACCAGCGACGAGGCGTGAGGCGTGACACTGACCTAACCTAACCTAACCCATGGCATGACCAATGCTGTCACCGTCCACGATAATTTTTTTTGAAACGAAATCCCGAGCGAGCAAGCGACGCGAATTTTTCACAATCACCGGAAATCGGAGGCCTTGTAGATATCTACAGATCTAGCTTATGGATACCAGCAGATCTTTCACTGTCTAATTGAAATATACTTAGACAAGATACACCGTGCAGTGCTAATAAAAAGATATCTACATATATCTAACTAACTGTTGATTTAGATCCAAATGGACATTGTAGATACATATAAGATGGTCTGGAAAAATCTAGTACTGGGTATATGTTGTGAGCGTGGGAAGAGAGGAGCGGAAGAGAAAAGGTGGATACACGTATGAGACACAATTATATTTTATAGCAAATAAATATTTGTACATAAATGAGCAAAGGCAGTGAATGGGTGTGGGCGGGTGTGAGTTTGTATCACAGGGGCGTGCCACAGGCGTCACAGGGCCGCAGGCTGCGCGCCACACGCCTGGCGGCCGCTAACCGTCGTATGGCACAGAGACACTATAAGTACGTACTAATCACCCGGGACAACAACAACAACGAAATAATAATAATAATAATAATAATAATAAAAATAATAATAATGATAATAATAATGATAATAATAATAATGATAATAATGCGAATCCCATCACATGTGTAAACTTACTATGGAGAGTTTAATATAAATAGCTTAATGGCTAGCAACATATTTTGTGATAATTATGAAGATCTCTCTCTCTCTCTCTCTCTCTCTCTCTCTCTCTCTCTCTCTCTCTCTCTCTCTATCTATCTATCTATCTATCTATCTATCTATCTATCTCTCATTCTGCGATGTAGTGCACGATGAATAAATAACACATAAATAACAAAACAGTCTGCACCTCAACTAGCGCCCACCCCCGCGGCGTGAGTAGCTCGAGGTCGTCGCTCAAGGTCACGCGCGGTCAGTAGACACGACATAAATAGTAATAATAATAATGATAATAATAATAATAAAATCGAGCCTGGACTATCACAGATACACAATTTAAATAAACAGTTTGAACGCAGTCGGTGGCTAGTCTGTGCTGTGAGCGGGGGCGGGCCGGGCGGCGGGCGCCATGGGGGCGGCGTGCGCCGGGGGCGGCTGCGGCGGCGCGGACAGCGGGGAGCCGTTGGTGGCCACGGCCGGGTGCTGCAGGAAGGAGAGGTCCGCCATGGAACCGTCCCGACACCTGCAAACAACAAACGCACAGCTCAGGACCAACCTGATTAAGGCGCGGGGGCGACAGGAGTTGAGATCACGGCTGCCTATGGCAAATTTCTCGATCCCCGCGTCCCTCTCGGTGTCTGAGGGGGCAGAAAGGACCCCCAGACAAAGCCGACGTAACAAATTCTGGTGCGGTGGCCGTGAGGTCAGGCCGAGCAGGTCTAGCCGCGCCGTGGCTGCGCTCCGCGCACCGTGCCTTGCCGTGCCGTGCCGTGCCGTGCCGTGCCGTGCCGTGCCGTGCCGTGCCGTGCCGTGCCGTGCTCAGGAACTCATGAATATGGACAGAGTGTCGCATGGCGGCCTTTGTCGAACCGCGTGGTGGCTTTGAGAGACGGTTCGGCGAGGGCACAGGAATGAGAGCACGCAAGCACAGAGAGGGGAGGCGGGGGCGATGGAGGGGGAGGGGGGGTAACTCGTGATCATCGGCTCGCCAAGAGGCCGTTCACAAAACACGTAACGTTCATAGAGCCACGTGAGTCAGGGGCGCAGCCAGACTTGGGGAGAAGGGGGGGGGGAGGAGGGGGGCAAGCCCGGCCTACTCACCACAGCTGGCGCATCTCGTTCCGCCGCTGGCGCATCAGCAGCTTGTACTCGGAGATGCGCATCTTCTTGCCGTCCACGACGCAGGTCCGCTTGGGCCGCGGCCGGTAGCGGTACTCGGGGTGCCTCTCCATGTGGTCCTTGCTGAGCCGGGACTGCTCCTCGTAGTACGGCTGCTTCTCGGTGTTGGTCATGGCCTTCCAGCGCGCGCCTGCGGACACGCGACGAGAGAGAGAGAGTGAGTGAGAGTAAAACAGAGTGAATGTGTGTGAGAGAGAGAGAGAGAGAGAGAGAGAGAGAGAGAGAGGGGGGGGGGGGGGGGGGGACTCGCCACGAACCCCGGAATGCCGGGACTCCAAAACTCGAGTCTACTCACCGAGGATCTTGGAGATGTTGGAGTTGTGCATGTCCGGGCAGGCCTTGAGGATCTTCCTTCGCTCGTCCTTGGCCCACACCATGAAAGCGTTCATGGGCCGCTTGATGTGGGGCTCACCGTCGCGCTTGGCGGCCCGCGATGCAGAGGGGGCGGCCATGCCGTCGTCTGCGGAGCCTGCGGAGCCTGCGGGGGTCAGGTGAGGAGGCGGTGGTGGTTAGCACGGCCGTGACAGGACGGTCAGCGCTAGCCGGCGCCCAGTGCTGCTCACGCTTGCTCTCACGCTTGCTCACGCTTGCTCACGCTTGCTCACGCTTGCTCTCACGCTTGCTCACGCTTGCTCTCACGCTTGCTCTCACGCTTGCTCTCACGCTTGCTCTCACGCTTGCTCACGCTTGCTCACGCTTGCTCACGCTTACCGTCGTCTCTAGGCAGGCAAGGGCCCGCGCGGGGTCACGCTTGACAGCCGCTCACGCTTGGCTTGCTCACGCTTGGCTTGCCACGCTTGCTCACGCTTGCTCACGCTTGCTCACGGCTCACGCGGCTCACGCTTGCTCACGCGGCTCAGCTCACGCTTGCTCACGCTTGCCATGGGGGTCTCTAGGCCTGCGACGGCAGCACGCCGGGGGAGAGCCCGTACAGCGCCCGCACGCCGGGGGAGCGCCGCAGGGGAGGGGGCGGTGCACCGCTGTGCTTGCCTGCAAAATGTCCACGGGGTTCTTATCTGGAGAACAAGTCTCAAAAACAGTTCCAAGACCCCGGGCGCCATTTTTCATACCGGAAATTAAAAACCCACTTGGACCCGAGAAAAATCCATCCGGATTCCAAAGTTTTTCAAAAATTATGTTATTTATCTGAATGGGCTCAAGCTTGGTGAGCGTACGTTTCAAGTTATGGGGATGCTATATTTGAAATAAAATCGTCCAAAGTCTATTTCTTTGAGAGCATACGTTCTAGAGAGAATCTAATTTAGGCTTAGAGCAACATGCTATTCACGCAAGTGTTGCAAGCGTCATCATCCACTCCAGCAGTTTTTGCATAGGCATGCTGATATTCCAGACTGAAATCCCATGATGGATTTTTCACTTTCCAGTATGGATATTTCTGAATGCCGTTGCACAGACTTTCATTTGATTCGATAGATTCATTTTTCCATATGGTTTTGTTCCAATCACCTGATAGAATCTTTGCATAATGGAAAATCCATTCCATACTCCTGTATTTTCAGACTGTTTTTCCACATGGAAGTCTCCGTCTCGTACTCACCTGCGGAGGGGAGGGACAGGTGCGCCAGGGCGGGCAGCCCCGGGTAGCCCATGAAGGTCCTCTGCAGCGCGGGGGACGGGGGCGGCGCGGGGGTGGCGGGGGCGGCGGGGGAGAGGAGGGGTGGCAGCACCGCTGCCGGCGCTGACAACCATAACAACACGATGCTTACTTCCGACGAGCGCAGGCCGATGGGGAAGAGCAAGCTGCACCGTGTACTGACCTGGTGCGGGCGCCGGGCTGGCCGCGCTCTTGGGCTTGCTCAGGTTGAGCGGGGCCTCGGCGCCCCCCGCCGGCGAGGACCCGACGGGAGACACGGGGCGGCCGGGGACGGCGGCGGCGGCCTTGGACGGCGGTGGCGGCGACCCGGACTCCCTCGTCGGCGAGCTCCACCGGGACGACGGCGGCCCGGACACCGGCGGGCTGGCGGCGGGTGCCCCCACGGCGGCCCCCGCGGGGGTGGGGCCACAGGGACCGGACGGCCGGGTCTGCACAGCAGCACAGCAGCACAGCGGTGAGGTGAGATGACACGAGAGTCAAGACGGGCCAGGCGTCAGGCGCCGCGCCTCGGCCGCATGTGTCATTATATGCGTCACATCCAACCGGACGGGTCGGGACGGGACGCTGGCCTAGCAGTTCTAACGCTACAAAGTCGTTAGTGTGTGTGTGTGTGTGTGTGTGTGTGTGTGTGTGTGTGTGTGTGTGTGTGTGTTGATGAGGGTCCGTGCCGCGGCCTGCGAGCTGCCTGCCCGCACCGAGCGCTCCCTTGGCGGTACAAAAGAGAAAAGAAGTGAGTGAGTGAGAGGGAGCGAGAGCTCGCACAGTACAGTGCTTTGACTCGCCAAGCGCGATATATACTCTTACCCCCCCCCCTCCTCCTACCCCCCCCCCTGCCCTTCCTCTCTCACTCCTTCTCTCTCTCTCTCTCTCTCTCTCTCTCTCTCTCTCTCTCTCTCTCTCTCTCTCTCTCTCTCTCTCTCTCTCTCTCTCCCTCTCCCTCTCAACGTTGTGTCATTACTTTGCTAACTGGAGATTCTCTAACGGAGGACCTACCATCAGCACCGATTCGTGGCCCATACAATTAAAGGGCTGAGGGCTGGGGGGGAGGGGGGGGGTGCAGACAGAGCCTCCCCACCGTTAGGGCCCGGGCCCGGACTAACCCCTACTCCAGGAAGCTCCGGTCCGCGGGTACGCATCGTGTACGTCACATCCGCCGAACCGCTTACGGCACTGTCCTCAGGGGCTGCTCGGGTTCAGCCCCCGGACAGGTCCCCCGTGTGTGTTGATGACCCGCCCTCACTCACCACGCCGATCATGGGGGCGTCCAGCGGAGGCCCCCGCAGAGGCGCCAGGCTGCCGAGGCCGCCGTGGACGCCGTGGGCGGCGCCCCGCAGGCTCTGCAGCAGCGGCAGGAAGACCAGGGGGGACGCCTTCTGGAGACAGACAAGCAGTGCCGGGTCATGGAGACGGGACGTGCGGCAGCTGGCCTGCCAAGTGGCCACGTCGATTTGTGATGTGCGCGCGATCCGTGCAGCCCCCCCCCCCCCCTCCTCTCCCATCCGCTCCCCTCCACCCTTCCCCTTCCCCCTCCGCCGTCCTCACGTGGTCGGTACAAATTTGACCACGTGGTTTGCGTGCGGCCCCCAATACACAAACAAGGCCCGCGGGGCCTGCAACGCGGCCCCAAGGAGATTGTTTGAATTCGTCATTTATAAATAGCGAAGAAGAATTTATTGGCCATTTAATTTTTTTTAAATCTTATTGAGGATTCAAGTAAAAGAAGAGAAAGAGAGAGAAAAAGAATGATGACGGGGTTTACCTGGGCGAGGTTGGCGGCAGCGTCGGCCTGTCCGTGCAGCTGCTCCTGTAAACAGATCGGGAGACCGGAGTCAGGGAGGTACTTCTATGGGGGTTGGAAAATCATCCCCAACACACACGCACACACACAGACACACACACACACACACAGACACACACACGCACCCACACACACACATAGTGTCCTAGGGCGTTTGTTGTCGGTATTCGGGGGTCTTGGGCGGCTTCTGGGGGCCTGAGAGTCAGGGGAGAAGGAGGGAGGGGGGCGCTCTCGACGACACGGAACGTCATAATTTCATAAATTCGGACACCGTCTTTCCCTCTCTGTTCCTCTCACACAGGAAAGCGCAAGCACACACTCTAACGTGAGCCACAGCGGCGGCAGCCAGCGGCAGCCCTCACGAGCGAGCGACCGCGGGAATTTTGCGGCGATTTGTGATGTGCGCGCGATCCCCCCCTCCTCTCCCATCCGCTCCCCTCCTCCCTTCCCCTTCCCCCTCCGCCATCCTCACCCCTTTTCCTCGCTCTTATCGGGTGGAGGGGTGCGGGGGCCGGCAGCGTGCCAACTAAGGGGCCTCTGGGGCTCAGTGTCTTTCTCTGCCACGTCTCTCTCTCTCTCTCTCTCTCTCTCTCTCTCTCTCTCTCTCTCTCTCTCTCTCTCTCTCTCTCTCTCTCTCTCTCTCTCTCTCGCTTCCTTTCTCTCCCTCTCTCGCTTCCTCTCTCTCCCTCTCTCGGCCTGGCTGGGAAGGAGGCTTAGCCCGTTACAATGACGCACGGAGGGGGAAGCGTTTAAAATTATGACAAGGTTCCAATCCTCGCACAGAGGGCCCCGAACGGCCGGCAGCGCTCATTGAGAAGGCCCCGGCCCGGCTCGTAATTGAAGTGCACTGAGACCTTTCTCTCTCATCTCTCTCTCTCTCTCTCTCTCTCTCTCTCTCTCTCTCTCTCTCTCTCTCTCTCTCTCTCTCTCTCTCTCTCTCTCTCTCTCTCTCTCTCTCTCTCTCTCTCTCTCACTCTCTCTCTCTCGCGCGCGCGCTCTCTGCCTATTGGCAGAACGTCACGTGACCAGTAATTGGGCGGCCACCATTGGTGGGAGAGTATCCTGCGCCGGCGGCTGCGGTCGGAAGGTAAACCGAGGTCCGACAATGGCGAGAGAGAGAGAGCGAGAGAGAGCGAGAGAGAGCGAGAAAGAGAGAGAGAGAGAGAGAGAGAGAGAGAGAGGGGTGAGGGCGAGGGAGAGAGAGAGATAGATAGACAGGGAGCCGGGCTTCCCGTAAAGCGCTTAGTGGGCTATTACTCGCCAGCATCTGCCAGGAGTGAAATCATAATTTTAGCCCCACCTATCATACCGCCTATCCAACCCATTCTCTAACACCCGCGTGGCGGCCAGGAGCTGCCGGGGGCGGCCGGGGGCGGCCGGGGGCGGCGCAGGGCCCAGCCTAGGGGTCCCCGCCGGGGTCGACCCGCGCTGCGGGCAGTGTAGCGGGGCCTTTTAACAGTTTCCGTCTAATCTTAGCGGCGCGGGCGGCGCGGGGAAATATATTTGCAGAAATATGAATATAATACACACACACACACACACACACACACACACACACACACACACACACACAGGACGCCGCGTGAGGCAGAGCGAGAGAGAGGGAGAGGGAGAGAGAGCGAGAGCGAGAGAGAGAGAGAGAGAGAGAGAGAGAGAGAGAGAGAGAGAGAGAGAGAGAGAGAGAGAGAGAGAGAGAGAGAGAGAGAGAGAGAGAGAGAGAGAGAGAGAGAGAGAGAGAGAGAGAGAGAGAGAGAGAGAGAGATAGAGAATCCGTGAAAATGACGCGAATAAAATATCCGCGAAGTCCCGGTGGCGGCGGCTCGCGGCCATCTCCCTGCGTTTGCGCTGAAAAAGCAAAAACAACGGCGGCAGCGGCGGCGGTAGGTTTAAGCGGATCTCCGGCCCAACAAAACGCGTCCATTCCGGGCGATTTTCGACGCGATTTGGCCTTTGATGTCGCGGAAAAGCGCCGAAAGAGCGGGCGAACGGCGATGGAATCGTGACGAGTGCGCGGCAGCGGCGGTAGCGGCGGGGGTAGCAGCGGGGGTAGCGCCGGTGGTGCGGTGGTAGTGGCGGCAGCGGCAGCAGCGGCAGTAGCGGTGAGGTTTCCGTTCCGATGTTCCGATGGTAATCCTTCGGACACATCCCGTCCGTACCAACCAACCGCATAGCGCAGGGAGATGACAAAATAACATCGGTGGTCGAGACCTCAGCTGTATGTTCCAAACACGCGCGTTTTGTATGAGCGTGTGTGTGTGCGTGTGCACGCACCGAATAACAAGACCGTTTTAGTCAATTTTTGGGACGTGAATAAAATGTAATTTTTAGACCCCGTTTTGTCTGTGGTATATCATCACAGCGGTGCTGCTGCTGCTGCTGAAATAACAGCAGCTCCACTTTATGTCTGTCTGTCTGTCTGTCTGTCTCTCTGCCTGTCTGTGTGTCTGCGCTCTGCGCCTCTGTCGCCATTCTCCATACGCCACAATGAGCCAAAAATTATAATGACGGTCTGGGCAGAGACAGAGCGGGTCGCGCTGCTGGCGCTGTCGGTGCTGTACTGCTCGTGGGGCGGGGCGGGGCGGGGCGGGGCGGGGCGGCCCTGCTGTATGGCCTTTCTGCGGGCTTCCTCTGTGCTTTCGCCGCGAGCGCGCGCGCCGAGTGCGACAACAAACTCGGCGACTGGCGCGGGGGCGGCGTCCCCTCTCTGTTTTATCGGCCTCTGGAGCCCCCGCCAATGGCCCCCACAGCCCCCCACAGCCCCCCGCCGACACCCCCGCCGCCCCCCCCCCCCCCCCCCCGCCGTGGGGACGTTCATTGGTCCCGCGGAACCTCGCGAGCTTCTCCAAGAGGGGGCGGGCTGCTCTGCGCTCTGCAGCGCTGTGCCGGCTGTGCCCCGCATCCGTACATGTACCTCCACTTTGTCTACCCCCACTCCTTCATCCCTTCTGCCTCCTCCTCCCTCTCTCTCTCTCTCTCTCTCTCTCTCTCTCTCTCTCTCTCTCTCTCTCTCTCTCTCTCTCTCTCTCTCTCTCTCTCTCTCTCCGCCGCTCTCCTTTGACGCCGAATATATACATTTTGAAAAGACATTACTATTCTCGTGGAAAGAAAGAACACGCTGCCATGGCGGCGAGGTGTACACACACACACACACACACACACACACACACACACAGAGGCGCAGACAACAGCGTGCCCCCCCCCCCCCCCTTCCCGTTGTTTCTACGCCCTCCATATACCCGCGTTGCCTTTCGGTCTGAGAACGAAAGACAATAACGATATGTTTGAGTCTCGTTGAGGCCGTATCGCGATACAGCAATACCAACTCCCACTCACGTTTCCGAAATCCAACTTGTTCTCTCTCTAGTTTTCCAAACAGTATCCTCTTCCCAAGTTTTCCGCCCGAAACACGAGCGGTGATCGCATATGACAATTTCACTTGTCAGTGTGGGCTTGCCAGCGCGGCTCTGTCCCGTCCTTATGTTCCCCATGGTCCCCATTCAGCGTGTATATAGTAGTATTCCATGGACACGTTTCATAATGCGACAAAACTTTGCGACCCAGCGGAGTAGTACTATAAAGTAGCCCCCGCGCTTTTACCCTCCCACGAGCCCCGCCCGCCCCGCCCCGGCCCGCTCCGCTACCCCACCCTTCCCCCACCCCTCCGCACTCCTTCTAATTCCTCAAACAACTCATTTATTTCTCTCTCTCTCTCTCTCTCTCTCTCTCTCTCTCTCTCTCTCTCTCTCTCTCTCTCTCTCTCTCTCTCTCTCTCTCTCTCTCTCTCTCTCTCTCTCTCTCTCTCTTTCTCTCGCTCTCCCCTCTCTCTCGTCTGTGTTTGCGTCTCCTCTGTGTGCGCGTCGCGAGCGCTGACTTTCGTCAAAAATCTTTGTACAGTCATCAAACAATTCTCCCGCTTTTTGCTCCACTGTAATTGCATAAAACCAGGCGTCCTCTCCCGCCCGCGTTTCCTTTTCAGGTTTTTTCCCCCGTTCTGTGTTCCTTTCCTCGAGCAATTCCCCCCCTCTCTCTCTCTCTCTCTCTCTCTCTCTCTCTCTCTCTCTCTCTCTCTCTCTCTCTCTCTCTCTCTCTCTCTCTCTCTCTCTCTCTCTCTCTCTCTCTCTCTCTCTGGTATAGCGTTGTCTGTTGTCGCCGAGTTGTCTTTGTATACTTTGTGTTTCGTCCTCTTCCACCGCGCTGTACAGATCCGCCCCATCCTTTGCAGGATCCAGGGGGCGTTCCTCTCACCTGCCTGGAGACGCCCCCGAAGACAGACACAGACATAGACAGGTTTTCGATCTCCCGCGCGGCCCCTACAGATACGGCATCAGCAAAAGACGCACGCCGCTAAACTCACCCCAACTCACCCCCACTCCCCCCCCCCCTTCGATTTCGCATCACAAAAAGAGATCCTCGCATTCTCGGAATCTTGCCGCGCCAAGCGCCGAGTCCCACTTCGGTCTCAAAATCTTAAAAGCGAAGGGGCAGAACAGTTTTCGAATCAACCCTTTTCAAGCCAAAAGCAGACGATGTTGATGATGACACTGCCATTGTCACACGGATAAATTTTTATAAAAGTAAATTTCCGTAAGTAAATTTAGGTTCTAAGAACTGAACTTTTGTTGGGGGAACTATTTGTTAGTTGCTACAACGAAAAGGTTCGTTGCAGAAGCAAAAAGACAGGAAAAAATCAGTTTCGTGCCCGTAACGTCATCGCTGGTAACTAAAAATAGTTCGCCCCTGACCAAGCTCTCAGAACCAAAGTTCACTGCTTGTCTTGAAATCAAGGATAATAAAATTAGCTGTGACCAGCAATGTTTTTCTCTCCGTGCAGAACAGACAGCGGCGCGGCCAGGCGCGGCCGCCACAAGGTCATGCTCATGCTCCATGCCTGTCGCAGCCCCAGCGGCCGGCGGTTTGGATCCGATAGGGACACGGCCGGCGTTTGTCATTAGTACGCATTCTCTCATCATCTAATTGATTCCATTCGCCCACTCATCCATTCACTCGCCGCTTCATTCATCGCTCGCCATCAATAAGGCCTTTCTCCCCCCCCCCCCCGCGCTCTCGCGCTCCCGCGCCGCGGCCCCGGAGCCGACCGCCGGAGCGGACCCCAGACCCGGAGCGGACCGGGGGCTCCCAGATTTATCTCTTTGTGTAGTCTATATCTCTTTTCAAAGGCCCCTGCCCTGCCCAGCCCGCGGGTCCTCCGGGTCCTCCGGGTCCTCCGGGTCCTCCGGGTCCTCCGGTGTCACAGAGGGTGCGTAAAAGCCGTCCCGAAATATCAAGCCACAGGTGCATGCGGCCATGCGGCGGCGGGAGGAGGGGGGGGGGACGAACTGGCAAATACAAAAGCGCCGGCCCGTGTGTGTGTGTGTGTGTGTGTGTGTGTGTGTGTGTGTGTCGCCGCTCCCCATGAAAGCGCCCCGAACTAGGCCGCTCTTGCGGGAGTTGCGGGAACACACCCGTCTCGCCATTCACTAATCACGTAACACTGCGGCTGCTTTTGTGTGTGTGTGTGTGTGTGTGTGTGTGTGTGTGTGTCCGGGGAAGGGGACGGGGGGTCTGCACACCGAAAACAACTCTCCGGAAGGGACCGCGCGAGTCAGAACAGAGGGAAATGTAAGGAAGAAAATAATATAATGTTATACAGCAAGCGTCCTTAGAATGTCCAGTAGTATATAAGGAAATGAGGAACAGGCGGCTGACAAAGGGGGGTGAGAGAGAGAGAAAGAAAAGGGGCCTCTGCGAAGGCAAAGTAATGAAAATGAAAATAAAAATGCGAAAGGAAAAAAAAGAGAAGAAAAAAGACAGTAGCTAGCAAAAGGAGTAGAATACGCCGAGAGAAAGAGAGAGAGAGCGAGAGAAGGAGAGAGAGAGAGAGAGAGAGAGAGAAAAAGACAGAGAGAGAAAGAGAGAGAGAGCGCACAACAATATTATTATTATTATTATTATTATTCTACCTTCCACGCGCAGCTGATGGAAAAATAAAAATCCTCCTTTCACGGACGGAAACGAAGTTTCCAGTCCACTTGTCGTGCTCGCGGGGGTCTCTGAGGAGGCGGGGCCTGGGCCGAGGCCGGGGCCGGGGCCGGGGCCGGGGCCGGGGCCGGGGCCGGGGCCGTAACGTCATTGTGAGCGCGTGCTTATGTATACACGATAATGGATCGAATCGTTCTGACCAACGAGCGCCCCCCTCCCCTTCTCCTCGGTGGGACCTCTTAGAAGATTAGCGGCAACTTCAAACGCGTCTTGCATCTATTTGGCCGGGCGGGGGCGGCAGCGGGGCGGCAGCGGGGCGGCAGCGGGGCGGCAGCGGGGGGCGGCCCTCGGATGGACTTGATCAATGAGGAGGGCGGGGAGGCGTCCGGAAGGCCAAGCAGGCCGTGTTCACAAACACCGTAACGCGGTGCTGGCTGCCCGCGGATTGTCCACGGGCACCTCGTCATGCATGCGCACCATAATTAAAATAATTTAAAAAAAAAACTGTTTTTTTTTTCTTTGCTCTTTTCTGCTGCTACTTTTATTTATATAATTTTAATCGTCAAGCGTAGAGTAAGCATTCAAAACCATAAAATTCCCACTTCCGTCACTGACACCCGTTTACGAGACGTGTCTAGTATGACCCCGCGGTGGTCCGGGTGCCTCGCGCGCCACGCCACCGAAAGTTGCCCCGCGCTCTGCGTGTCCCCGGCGGCACAATACTGGGAAAATGACGGTGGCGGTGGCGGTGCAGGACAGGACGGGACATCAGGGCCGGGCACGGCAGGAGCACGGGCCGCGAGAGAAAGGAGTTGGCACAAATGACGCCGTATCCATCCAGGACTGGGCCTCTGCCCGGCCTCTGCCCGGCCTCTGCCCGGCCACGGCCCGGCCACAGCGGCGGCGGCTCCGGCCTGGGACGGTCATGGCGCAGGGCAGCGGCCGAGGCGCGGCCGGGACGGGGCCGAGGCACTGAATGGGCTTCTGATTTCCTTTGTGCGGTCTGGCGCCAGTGACGCGTAATTCCCAGTTTCCTTTGCTCCGCCGCTCTTGTTCTGCCCCCCCCCCCCCCCCCCCCGCTCTACCACCCGACTGTACTGCCCCGTTTGTAGCGGCAGCAGCGGTACGGGGGAGGGGGGGGGGGGGGGGGGGGGGGGGGAGTCAACGCCTTCCAAGTGTCAAGTTTAGCCGACCTGTAAAATTATGGTGGCTGACTGACCTGCAGGCGCCGCGCCGCCCGAGACGAGCCGAGCCCAGCCGAGCCCAGCCGAGCCCAGCCGAGCCCAGCCGCCCGAGCCGAGCCTACGGCCGGCGGCCTTGGGCCTTGGTACGCCGCGCACCGCGCGCGGCCTTGGCGCCGTGCAGGGTAGGCAGCCCTCCGGCCGGAGTGGCCGGCGGGACAGCGTGGCTGCCGGGCGCTCGCCGGAGGAGCGGAGCAACGGAAGCGGAGCGGAGTAGAGCCGCCACAGCAGCCCCGCAGCCCCACACTGCGGACAGCTCAGCTACCGCCGCTCGTCAGGCCGATCCAAACTCTCCACCCGCAACTCTCGACTCGCAACTCTCCACTCGCAACTCTCGACTCGCAACTCTCCGCTCACAACTCACCACCCGCAACTCTCCACTATCCACTTGCAACTCTCCACTCGCAACTCTGCACTCGCAACTCTCCGCTCACAACTCACCACCCGCAACTCTCCACTCGCAACTCTCCGCTCACAACTCTCCACTCGCCACTCTCCTCTCTCACCACTCTCCACTCTCCACCCGCAACTCTCCACTCCCCACCCGCAACTCTCCACTTTCCGCTCGCAGCTCGCCACTCGCTTCTCGCAACTCGTTACAGCCCGAGTGTCGCGAAGGCAGTAGCCAATTAACTCTTGCTCTGGCGCTAGTTTTCCCCGTACACTCCGTGAAGCGGCAGCAGCAGCAGCAGCAGCAGCAGCAGCAGCAGCAGCAGCGGCAGCAGCAGCAGCAGCAGCAGCAGCAGCAGCAGCAGCGGCAGCAGCAGCAGCGGCAGCGGCAGCAGCAGCAGCAGCAGCGGCAGCGGCAGCAGCAGCAGCGGCAGCAGCAGCAGCGGCAGCAGCGGCAGCCCACGACGGTAGGTGTCTTCCGCGCGCACAGCGGAAGCTCACACTCCAGCCAACAACAAGTGCACGCCAACGGCGGGGCGGGGCGGGCCGGGCCGGGGGCTGCTTTCATCTCGGGTATGCATTCTTTCCCACGCGAGCAGTCCTGCCAGCTGACTACGCGGAGGGCGCCAGCGCCAAGTCCTGCGCCGTTCTGAGAGTCCCTTTTCACTGCCGAAAGGACCAAGTTTATTATAAAAAGCGGCGGCCCTTCGGAGAGGGGGGGGGGGGATCTCTTGGTGTGGTCGCTCATCATTCATTCGATCTCCGGCCGACGATTCTTGAAGCTCGACAATACAGAGCTCGGCGAGTGGAGGCTGCCGCCGCTGGAGCCGCTGGAGCCGCTGGAACGGATCCTTCAGACTCGTTGATAAATGCCCCTCCCCCGCCACACTCATCGGCCACGGCCGCCGCCGCCGTACAGGCCGCGTGCGCCGTTGTGGTCGGAGTCGAGTGGGGAGGCGGGTGATCTTGTTCGTGTGGTTTTATAATGAGCAAAGATGGTGTTCGCGGAAGGGGAGGACGGAGTCGGCGGCGCACCGAGAGAACCGAGAGGCGAGGCGACATTGTTCGTCCCCAAGGCTGTGGTGGCGGCGGAGAGGAGCGAGGGCCGAGCCCGCAGTCAGAGACTCGTATGTCATCATCGTGTCGCGCGGTACAGCGTAAGTGCGGGCGAACAAATCACGCTGGGAAAAAAATCACTGGTAAAAGAAATCGCTGGTAAAAAAAAATCACACCCTTCTCAAAAAACTATTTTATCAAAAACAAATGAATTAATTACCATTAATTACTATTTGATTTAAGGTTGTTTTTCCTCATTTTTTACCTTCTATGATTCTTTTTTTCAACGCAATTTTTTCACCTGCACTTTGAAAGAACTTGCCGCATGACATATTTCAAAAGGTCCCAGACCGAGCTGGACGACTCAGTTTGGCGCTATGGATTTCAAAAAATCGGGTCACACGTC
This sequence comes from Odontothrips loti, assembly GCA_038380765.1. Lineage (NCBI taxonomy): Eukaryota > Metazoa > Arthropoda > Insecta > Thysanoptera > Thripidae > Odontothrips > Odontothrips loti. The sequence goes on along the minus strand of CM076257.1, from coordinate 6,373,288 downwards.
TTTGTCGGCAGATAAGGGCGTATGCTGGTTTTTGTTTCTATTTCTTTTTCTTCCTTTTCTTTCCATTTTCTTTGGCATACAGTAGCGTGGCGACACTGCGCACTCCCGTGATTAGAATCGGATCCCGCGGAATATCGGAGCGCGACCGTCCGCTGAACTCGGATATCCGACTCCTCCGGGTCCTCCGGGTCCTTCACAGGACGGCCACGCGGAGTCACGAGCGTTGCCACGAGAGCGCGCATCGGTCGACCAGACCCAGCGGTCCTAACTGATACTGAAACAGAGCCCTCGGGCGTTCGCAGAGAAAGAGAGAGAGAGAGATTCGCGAGCTGACGTCTTGTGGTCTCGGCCTCGGACCCCCGCCCTGCAGCCCAGCCCGAAGCAGTCGTCGGCACCGGAAGCTACCCCGGCTGTCGCGCGCTCTTGCTCTCTCCCACGCGCCACACTGCCGTCCCCGTGCGTGTTTTGTTTTAATCCCCTTCCCCAGCAGCCCCCCGCAGCCCCCCGCAGCCCCCGCAGCCCCCCGCAGCCCCCACAGCCCCCCGCAGCCCCCACAGCCCCCCCGCAGCCCCCCGCAGCCCCCCGCAGACCTCGGCCCCATGCACCAGGGACATTAGTTTTTTCCGTGCGCGCACCGGTGTGACTTATGCCTACATGTGCGGGACGGGGACGGGAGGGAGACCCGGGGAGGCCGGGGGAGACGAGCCCCGAGATATGGCTACTAAGAGGACCACTCCTTTTTTATTTCGCTCCCCGCGCGCCACAACGAGAACAGGAGCCCCGCCGACCCCGCGCGGGGCCCCAGGGGCCCATCCCAAACGACGGGCTGGGCGCGCATGTTCCGGCCACTAACAACAGAGTGAGAGCACATCTTTTTTTCTTTTTTTCTTCTAGGGGGCGGTTTTTTTTTTTCTCTCGCCTCGGAGCGTGTGACACCCACGCGAGGCCGGGCGGGGCGAGGCGAGAGGACTCGAACCCGCAACCCTCCGAATCCGAGGAACAACGCCGCGGCGGAAGTGAAATGCAGACGCCACCTCCCCCCCCAAAAAAAAAACCGCGCACTGCACTGCAGATCCTCAATGCACCGAACCTCCACTACACTGCTGCCACACTGTGAACCTGGCTCCTCTGTGTGTGTGTGTGTGTGTGTGTGTGTGTGTGCGTGTATGTTGGCCGGGGGGTGGGGGGCCCGTGATGAGCCTGCGGCTTCCGGGGACGCCCCACCCCTCCCTCTCTCTCTCCCTCTCCCTCCCTCTCTCTCACTCTCTCTCTCTCTCTCTCTCTCTCTCTCTCTATATCTCTCTCTCTCTCGCTCCCGTAGAACAGTAGCAGAGCAGAGCGAGCTCACGGCAGCAGACGCTCTCTGCTAGACTCGTTTATTTGTTCCCCCCGCGCCCTGCACCCATCTTTTATTATTTTCGAGTCCCGAGTGCATTTCTGTTACAGATGTTTAGCAGCCCACCTCCCCACAGACACACACGCACACGCACACACACACAGGGGGGGCATCCCGTGTGCTCTGCATTGTTTCACTCAGTGACCCGCCCCCTTCTTCCTGTAGCCGGGGAGGAGGCTATAACTCGCTGGCAGTAAGACTAACAGTAGTGTGCTGCTACTGTCTTGTTGTTGTTTGCGCTGAAAATAGTGGCAGCAGGAGAGCGCGGCTGCGGCCGGGATTCGAAGCCGGGACTCGTCATCCTCACGACGCCATCGAAACGAGAATGATGCGGGAGGAAACAGGGGCCGGAGATTCCCTTTCTCTGACACATGACGATCGGGATCTCATCGACACTTCTACCGTCACTAAAGCTGAAAGGGGGAGGCAATGGAAAAGAGACACGCACACACACACACAAAGAAGATTTGTGTTGCACATTCGCGGCTACAAAGCTGCAATTTCTGTTCCCGATTGCACAGCGCGCATCCCTCTCTGTGTAACCCCTCCCATGGTGTCACCGCACGGCCCCCTGGCGCTGCGCGGCGGCCGTCCACAATGCGGTCGCGGTGGACGCAAATTGATTCCGGGGACTTAGTCTGCCTCCATTTTGGTCGAGAGGGATTAGTTTCAGTTTAGAGCGCCGGCGCCGCACGCGCGCGCCGGCCTCCGGCAGGCTCCAGGCCTCCAGCAGACTCCAGGCCTCCGGCAGCCTGCAGGCCTCCGGCAGGCTGCAGGCCTCCAGCAGACTCCAGGCCTCCGGCAGCCTGCAGGCCTCCGGCAGGCTCCAGGCCTCCAGCAGACTCCAGGCCTCCGGCAGCCTGCAGGCCTCCGGCAGGCTCCAGGCCTCCAGCAGACTCCAGGCCTCCGGCAGCCTGCAGGCCTCCAGCAGGCTCCAGGCCTCCGGTAGACTCCTGGCCTCCGGTAGACTCCTGGCCTCCAGCAGCCTCCAGGCCTCCAGCAGACTCCAGGCCTCCGGCAGCCTGCAGGCCTCCGGCAGGCTCCAGGCCTCCAGCAGCCTCCTGGCCACCGGCAGGCTCCAGGCCTCCGGTAGACTCCAGGCCTCCGGCAGACTCCTGGCCTCTGGCAGCCTCCAGGCCTCCGGCAGACTCCAGGACTCCGGTAGTCTCCTGGCCTCCAGCAGCCCCCAGGCCTCCGGCAGCGACTATGGGCCTACGGCAGCCTCCATCCAGCAGCTTCCAGCAGCCTCCAGGGTCTCTGTCCCCCCACGGATCATGACATAATTGTCGCGTAGAGCCGGCCGTTTAGCCCCCACATAACAACCCTTCCGTCCGCCGGGGGATGTTTACAAACAGAGGCGGAGTATGAAACAAGTCTCAATTACGCACTGTACGGCTTCGGGCGAGGGGGGGGGGGAGTTGATACGGTCAGAGGTCCGAGGTTCAACGCTCGCCACAGCGTTTGTATCCAAACATTTTTCCCTTTCTCGCTGCGAAAGAAAAATACTGCATAGCATTATACACCGGGCGAGTGCCACAGGCAGCAGACACGGGCTTGCGGGAGCAGGGGAAGCCATTGTTTTGAAAGGGATAAACCCCCGCTCCCCCCGACTGCCCCGGCCAGACCTGTTGAGCGACGATTAGCATTCAGACTAACTCGAGAAGCCTGGTAGTGGCTGTGCACGGGGGGCGGCCGGGGGCGGCCGGGGGCCTAACAGAGGAAAGGGCAGAGGAAACGGCCGCAAGCGTCCTTTAATCTTCCCAGCGCTCTTAAAAAATAAACTCTCGGCCGGAGAGGCTGCGGCTGCCGTGTAAATGAGAAAGGGGCAGCCCGTTGCTCTTCGTCTGTCCGTCCGTCCGTCCGTCTCACTCTCTCTCTCTCTCTCTCTCTCTCTCTCTCTCTCTCTCTCTCTCTCTCTCACACCCGTTTAAAAATGTGAGGTTCCGATCTGAGTCCGACGCTGGGAATGGTCCGAATCGAGCCCGACGGACCCATTCCACAAAAGTACCGAAATGTCGTAATTCTGGCAAGGTTACGGAAAGTCCGAATTATCTCTAGTCGGACAAGCCCGGTACTGTTTTCGGACTAGCCCGGTTGACGCGACCGAAAAGAAAAAACGAGTTCAAGCGAACTCGAACCAGCGTGCCTTCTCTTCTCAGCTGTCGCCTTTGCTCACTGTGCTACCCGCCCCATGGGAACAACCACGTTCCATCCACGTTGCATCCACGTAACTTACGTGGATTAGGTGGATGGACTTTTTCCACTTAAAATCCACGTCACAGGAACGTGGATATTTTGTCGATTATTTTATCAACGTTAAATCTACGTCGATTTGTCGTCGATTATAGATCGGTTTCAATCGACGTTAAGTCAACGTGGATATGAGGTAGTGTGTAGGTTTCCATACAGAGAACGCAGAATCTACCTCGAAATATCATCGATATCGCCACTCGCCTGATCGATCTTCGAACAACGTAGGAATTACGTCGACAGAGCATTGGTTTAATGTCGCGTCAAAATCTAGGTGGATTTTTGGTCGAAAATGCACCTCACATATTCCACGATAAATCTACCTCGTTTCTATATTGCCGTGGCAGTCCCTGTTTGATCCCTTTACTTTCGAGGTGGATGTTGCGACTCTTGCGTGGATTGGATGGATGCAGTCCATCTACCCTAAATCCGCGTCGCGATAACGTAGATTTGAGGTGGATTTCGGTATCCTCTGAAACTCCACGTAGAATTTCCGTCGATCAGTAAAAGTTTTGAATCCACGCTAAACCGACGTGAACACTACATATATACCGTTCTGAATTTAGATCACTGCAAAATCTACGTGGATACTATGTGAAGTAGCCAACATTGGCCCATCTACGTAACAGCAACGTCGTTCCCGCGTAGCCGACTGGTCAGAGCAATTAGGCACTTAGTCCACGTCATATCGACATAGATTCGACGTATCACTCGCTGTCGATCTGTTCATAAGAGCGGCACCTCGGCCATCCGTAGCAAGGCAGGTGTGGTGGTCCTGGGGTAGCGTGCGCGCTCTCGGGATCACAGGATGTGGGTTCGAATCCCACCACTGGAAGGGTTCTAAAGATAGATTCGTCATAGTAACCGTGTCATATTTTTTTTTCACCCCAAGTTCACAGGTACGTCGATGTTTAAGGGATTCTTGGTGGATTGTGCAACTCACCCTATCCGCATAGTGTCTACGTGGAAAGAGCGTGGATAATGCAACTCGCCACATTAACGTCTGTCAACGTCCCATCGAGGAGGGTGACAGGAGGAACCGGCGCGGTTTGGCATCCACGTCCCATCCACGTGGTCTCGAGCTTCACTTTTCGCTCGACATCGAGTCGATTATCGACGTGGATTTCACGTGACTATTCACGTTGCATCCACGTTGCACCCACGTGGATGTTCCCATGGGGCGGACATCTGTGGAGGACTGCCCCGAGCTGGCTACTGCTTTAGAGTCGACCGAGCCCGCGCTTCTTCGCCCGTAGAAGGCAAAGTAATGGGCGGATCTCTGTGCGGTTTTCGACGCTGTGCCGAGCGTTGCATCCACTACACACAGTGATGTTATGCAATTTTTGATGGAAATACTATTTCATTTTCAAAACTTAAAAACCGTGATACCAGTGGAAACAAAAAACGCACAGTTCGACGAAATGTCGATTACTTTTTGTACACAAAGTTTTACTGTATGAGATAGGGTTGCTAGTTACACTTGAGGCCATTCCTTTTTACTATTCTCAAACACAAATCTTAGTTAAAATTCACGCCTGTCCTCCATGAGTTTCCATGCCAGGAGTGAAAATTTTCTAAGTCCACAAAAACGCGGCGTGAAATACGGAGAAGTCCGAAAAGAGTCCGAGTGCTCGGGCCGATAACGGATTAGTCCGCAAAGGACGGACTTGTTTCGGATATGCCCGGAATTCTGGAATGAATCCGGACTGCCCGAGTTCCGACTCGGTCCGAGACTCGGTCTCATATCGGAGAGTCCGAACAGCAAACGGACATCTTAAGGAACAGTCCGAGGAGCTTCGGGCTCATTCCGGCTGACTTCGGCTCAGTTTCGGAATAAATATTTTTTACACGGGCACACACACACACACACACACGCGCAAATCGTGGTTGCAGAAAAACAATGACAATATGTAATAGCAGTAGCAGAAAAATCACAAAGCAATCCCAAAATACAGTGTGATTAAATATATTCGAAATTCAAATGACCCCCAAAATGTGAACAAGAAAGGATGAAAGAAAGACTGATCACCAGGACATGCGCCAGCCGAGCCCAACTAGAGCGGCTCGATGACCCGTGTCACTTAGCACACCCCCCGCCCGCCCCGCTCCCGCACCCCTGCTCCCCTGCGGCACACAATGGGAAAAGGAAGATGATCTCCTCGCTCGATCGGCAAGACGAAAGGCTTCTGCTTGTTCGCGGCCATGATGACACAGCGAGGGGAGCGCGGCCGTCGGGGACCTCGGGGACCTCGGGGGACGCTGGGGGTTGTCGGGGTGGAGGGCGGCAGGTACCATTACGGCCGGCCGGCCTGCAGCGTCATGCACCCATCTGCTTACCATCCCCGTCTCTTTTTACTTCCACCATTTCTTCCAAATCATGCTTGTTTCTGTTCCGTTATCGCCAAGGACCACGGCAAAGAGGGGGCGGAGGAGGAGGAAGGGGGGAGGGGGGCGCAATCCAATGAGCAAACGTGCCTCAAAATATATGCGACGACCATTAATTCATCTGCTTGTTTTTTTACAGTGTCGCGTGCGAATTCGTTTCCTTTCCGAACGCAGAGGCGATACACGCCTAGGGGATGGGGGGAGGTGAGGGAGAGAGATGGAAGGGGGGGAGCGGGGGCCATCCCTCTGTGTGTCTCTCTCCCACCAGCGCTTCGGACTGCCCTCTGCCTCTGCGCCCGCGGGGCAAGAGGGAGAGAGAGAGAGAGAGAGAGAGAGAGAGAGAGAGAGAGAGAGAGAGAGAGAGACAGAGACAGAGAGAGAGAGAGAGAGAGGGTTAAAGCAACCGAGACATTTTCCCAGCTTATCCAAATAATGCTTGTAACTTTGTTGCGCGAGGACGCTGGCGTGCCGGGCCGGAGGGGCCGGAGCGGTGCCGTGCCGCGCCGTGCCACAGCCCTCAAAGCCACCCGCGAAGGCCAAAGCAGACAAGCGAAACTAAACTCCGCAGTGAGGCGGGGGCGGGGTCCTGGGCGGGGCGGAGAGGACGCGGTAGGCTCCGCTGCCGCCGCCCCCCGCCGCCCCCGCGCCGCCCCCGCTGCAGAGGCGGCTCCAGGCCGAGGCGCGGCGCGTTACACAGCTTGCTGAATCAACTTATACAAAAGCGGGAAACTAACTTGGCAGATTGTGAGGCTCAGGCCCCGTGTCATCCCTGCCTCTGCCTGTCTGTGTACCGGGGCCGCCGCAGCCGCCGCCGTAGCCGCCTCCCGGATACACATCCGTGTGTACGGCCTCCGCGCCGCCCCCGCGCCGCCCCCGGAGGCGGAACCGCATCATTGACGCCATCATCAACCCCCACCTTCTCCTCATTCCACAAATCACGTAACGCCAGAGAATGACGGAGTCACATCATTATCGGTCATGCCTAACCTAACCTTACCTGAGGTGGACTCTACTTTGGCGCAAGGTTTTTAAAATTGTCAGCAGGTCACATGACCTAGAGAGAGAGAGAGAGAGAGAGAGAGAAGGTTGCGGTCTGTGCGTGATGAGCTCGGGTACAGGTGTGAGGGGGCGTGAGAGAGACAGTCAAGAGAGATAGAGACAGACAGAGAGGAGGAGGGGAGAAGCGGGGTTTGAGAAAAGAAACCGCATCACAGGGAATCCACAATGTGGAGCGCCCGCCGGCGCGCCGCTAGCGCCGCCGCCTGCGATGCGGCGGGGATGGGAAACAGTGGGAGGAGGAGGAGAAAGGTTTGACCCCGGCAGAGAGAAACAGAGCCGCGAACGGCAAAGGGTTCAAAGGAGACGCGAGCAGATAGCGTTGCTGCGGCACTACAACAACGCCAGGCCCGTCCCGGCCCATACCATTCATGTACACAGCGGCGTGATTCTGCCCTCAGCCTAATTCCGAGCCCCCCGCTTCCACCCCCACCCCCGCCGCTCCCCTTAATTCCAAATGGAGTAACGTTCCTTTCCCCATTTGCCTTTGGCTTCGCTTTGAGGATGGCCCCGGCGGCCCCAGCAGCCCCGGCAGGCACGGGCATTATACGCTACGCCGCCCCCCGCAGCCCGGCGGCCCTCGGCAGCCCTCGGCGGCCCAAACCCGACCGGGGCGCTCGGCGAAACAAAGCGGAGGGCGGGGCGAGGTCGGCCATCTTGTTCTGCTGTGGCCCCGGTACACAATGGCGTCTTTATATGCACCGCTACGCCCGACCACGCCCCTCACACAGCAGTCCGGGCGACACCCCGTGCTCGAGCAGTCCGGGCGACACCCCGTGCTCGAGCAGTCCGGGCGACACCCCGTGCCCGAGCAGTCCGGGCGACACCCCGTGCCCGAGCAGTCCGGGCGACACCCCGTGCTCGAGCAGTCCGGCCGACACCCCGTACTCGAACAGCCCGAGGCGACACCCCGTGCTCGAGCATTCCGGGCGACACCCCGTGCTCGAGCATTTTGGGCGAAACCCCGTGCTCGACCAGTCCGGGCGGCAACCCGTGCTCGAGCGCCTCGACGTCGACGCAGTGCACGGAGGAAAACAAAATTAGTGCTTGCAACTAATTTGTCAGGTGACACCTGCAGTAAATTTTTGTTGTGAGACCTAAAATTTCGTAGAGTACCAACGGAAAAGTCAGTGCTGCTCCAACGAAAAGTTAGTCGCCCCAACGAAGAGGTTTATTGGGGAAGACACAAAGTTGTTTTGCTGCCACAACGCACCTCTTTGTCTGAGTTTTAGTTTTCAGAACCAAATTTACTGCTTCTCTGGAAATCACCTAAAAAACCTAGTTGCGAACGCTAATCCTTTTTATCCGTGTGTTGTCTTCCGGAACGCTGCTGCCGTACTCGACGGCGCCGTGTAAATGCTTCCTGGACCGGAATGAAACGATATCAGTCGGAAATTATAGGGTGGCCGAGACGAGACGCGAGGCGGCGGGGTTCATAGGTTCAGGCACCGCTGCACATACCCCAGCCCGGCTGAGCCCGGCCGCCGAGTCGGTTCGGGTTGGGCTCACAGATTGCGGAGAGCGAAACGTCCTTCACAAGGTCCCTCTTGCCCCCCCCCCCCTCCCCCGGCTGCGGTTTCACTTTAGCATGACTTCCCGACCCCTCTGGGGCTGTTGCCTCAACGGGCAGGGACCAGCGGCTGGGCCCTGCCAGGCACTGGAATACGATGGGATCGGGAGAGAGCCAGGGGTTGGCTGATTGTCGCTCACTAACTCACGGTGTGGGCACGGCTGGGGTCGCTACCCTGCGGCCCCCGCAGCCAGCCTGTCCTACTTTACCCTTTCTCCTCCATACGTGTGTGTGTGTGTGTGTGTTGTACGTGTATTGAAGACGAGTCGGTAGCGTGTTTCGCACACTGGATAGGATGCGAACCGCACCCCTCCCGCCTAGGGATCTCTCTCTCTCTCTCTCTCTCTCTCTCTCTCTCTCTCTCTCTCTCTCTCTCTCTCTCTCTCTCTCTCTCTCTCTCTCTCTCTCTCTCTCTCTCTCTCTCTCTCTCTCTCTCTCTCTCTTCTCTCTCTCTCTCTCTCTCTCTCTCTCTCTCTCTCTCTCTCTCTCTCTCTCTCTCTCTCTCTCTCTCTCTCTCTCTCTCTCTCTCTCTCTCTCTCTCTCTCTCTCTCTTCCTCTCCGGGGGGTGGGGGTGTCTTCCCTCCGCCAGCAGTGGTCTGGTTGTTTATTCACAAACGTAAACTACAGGGCCTCACTAAACTTGATCAAAGACACAGCACGCCCCATCCCGCCCGTCTCCCCCCCTCCCTCCCCCCTCCCTCCCCCGCCCCCTCCACCCCGGCCGCTTCGTCCTGTTCCAGGGACAGCACTGACACGGCACTCGCTAACTCTCCAGTCTAACCATTGAAATCCAATTTGCTCGCTGGGGGTCCCTGCCGGGTCCCTGCCGGGCCCCTGCCGGGCCCCTGCCGGGCCCTCGCTGCGGCCCCCATACCGCCGGCCCCCTTCCTCGCTTACACTACAACGACCCGGCTCCGCCCGGCTCTCGGCGGGTTCAACTCCTGGCGGAGCTGCTGTAGCTCCCCTGGCAAACACTTCGATATACTGTACAGCGCCAGTGCGCGGACCGATGGGGCCGTTCGCACAAACTACGTAACGCTCATCAGACAGAGCAGCGCGGGAAATGTGATTAAGTTTAAAATACGAAACGAAACAACGACTGCAGCTAGCAGTGCGGTGCTGTGCGCGGAGGGGGACAAAAGTGGAGCAAACAGACATGAAACGATGATGAACAAGATCGGGAAAAGGACACAGTCATGCCGCGCCGCGCCGCACCCTGCCCCGGCGGCATCCCTGCTTCGCGCAAACACCATTATTAGAGCGCCAGTAGGGAACGATTTGTTTTCCCTCGAGGGTGCCCGGTCCAGGCCTCTGCCTGATGCTCCTGCTCATCACTGTCCTGTTGTCGCAGCCGGAGAGAGAGAGAGAGAGAGAGAGAGAGAGAGAGAGAGAGAGAGAGAGAGAGAGAGAGAGAGAGAGAGAGAGAGCGATCGAGAGAGAGAGAGGGGGGGGGGGGGAAATTCAAAACAGCCTTCTTTCTCCGTTCCTGGTTCGTTGTCCTCCGCGCACGCTTGCGCCCTGTCCTAAGAGACAGCAGCAGAGCACGGCTAGGAAATGCAGAGAGGAAAAGAGAGGGGAGACACAGGGAGAGAGAGAGAGAGAGAGAGAGAGAGAGAGAGAGAGAGAGAGAGAGAGAGAGAGAGAGAGAGAGATAGAAAGGGAGAAAAAAAATGAAAGGTTTCCGTGGCGCATATAAGCCCCACCACAGCCTCTTTCTAGTGTTTCCGAATGCGGTTGAAAACGATTCTTTCTAATGCGCTCTGTATATTTAGCCGTGCCGCCCCCTCTCTCTCTCTCTCTCTCTCTCTCTCTCTCTCTCTCTCTCTCTCTCTCTCTCTCTTTCTGTCTCTCTCTGTCTCTCTCTGTCTCTCTCTTTCTCTCCCTGCCTCTGCGCATGTGTTGTCTCTGCTGCCATTAGGATCATGGAATAATCCCCCATTTGTCTCTGGACCAGTTGGCCGCGGGCCGTCCCCTCCCCCCTCTCCCTTCCCCCTCCCCTCTCTCATCCCCTCCTCCGCCGCCACCCCATCCCCTCCCCGACGGCAGCTGTCACCAACTTGCATCTCTCCGCCGTCCCTTTAAAAAAATTGAAGAGGCCGTCCTCTGAAAGATCCTTCTGGTATGCGTATTCCCGGACAGCCTTCTCCGAGATGTACTAATCCGCGATCCATGGTGACGCTTCAGCGTGCGTTTCTGCTGCACACCAAAATTACTTGTCCGAACTAATCCGTTTGTTGATTTTGTGACAGGCAATAAATTTACATGCGCGAACTAACATTTCGTTGAGTCAGCAAAGAGGCTGTTGAGTGAGCAAAAGGCAGAGACGACAAAAAAGTTTTGCTCCCACAACGAACTTTTTACGGACAGAACGAAAATGTTAGTTCCAACTACTGTATTATTGCTTGTCCCAAAGCCAACAAATTACATCGGTCAGCTAATATTTTTTTTCTCCGTGTCCAGCCTAGCAGGCGCTTGGTCTCGTCGGAACAGTACGCGGCGGCAGCGGCAACTTTGTGTGCAGTCGGCGAAGCAGACGACTCCTGCTCGGGGTCTTGAGAAAAATCACAAGTTTTTGTTGTTTCCAACGCAAGCTTTACGTATAATTACGTCACACGCTGCCGCAAGCCGTCACATGCCGCACAATGTGGACACACACACACACACAAGCGCACACGGCACACACTCATATATGAAAAGACGACGGACATTTGTCAAACGAATTATATCAAAATTAAAAGTCACTAATGAATGGAGGGAAAATACGGGAAAAGGGGCTAAGGCGGGTAGGGTGGGAGGGAGGGGCGAGAGAGAGAGAGAGAGAGAGAGAGAGAGAGAGAGAGAGAGAGAGAGAGAGAGAGAGAGAGAGAGAGAGAGAGAGAGAGAGAGAGAGAGAGAGAGAGAGAGAGAGAGAGTTGTGTGGGACGAGAGTGCGGAGAAAACGAGGAGGGGAAAACATAAAACAAAATGGGTGGCAAGCTCTTCCCTTGTGCAATTAGTGTGGCGCGACCGCAAAAGAGTTGCAGGGCTCTCAAGGACCGAGCACAAGGGGTCCCTGCGGCCCGCGGCTACAGTAGTTGTCCATACTAATTTGTTTGTTGATTTCGGAAGAAGCTATAAATTTAGTTGAGAGAAACAACATTTCCTGTTATCATCACAAATGGTTTGCTGCGGGAGCAAAACTGCCTTTTGCTCACGCGACAATATTTTTTGCTACCCCAGTCGCACGTGGCCCCATTTTTTGATGAGGCCCCATCCTGCCGCCGAGCTGAGTCTGACTCCGGTCTGACTCCCGGTCTGACTCCGGTCTCCGAGATCGAAAATGTGACGGACAGTGTCCAGGAGAACTTTCGTACAAATTAATTCAGTGTAAATGTAGATATTTGAATATATTTCATGTACAGAATTACACACATACAAATTCAAGTACAATGTGCTCAGCATTCTGTACAAATTTGCACACAAACGATGCGCAAATATGCAGTACATCATTGATGTGTGTGTAACCGCGTATGTACGAGTATGAACAGTTACATCTAGGGTGTATTTTCAGGCGACTGATAAGGCGTCGCGTACTTTCCGGGCGGCCCCCAGACAAACGCGCTAATCATTTGTAATCAGCGCGTGCGCCCCGTGCGCCACATCAAAGGTGCATTGGCACACAAGGTGATGAGACCCCTTTCCCCTCGGCTTGGCACGCGCGCCGCCACGCCACGCGCCACGCCGTGCCACGCGCGGCGCCACGCGGAGAGGCGATACAGACAGGCGGGAAAAGGGGGCTGGAAGGAGGCGGCGGCGGCGGCGGCGCACCGCCTAGGCACCGCCAGCACCTCACACGGCTCACGGGCAAAGGAAAGAGGAGGGGGTGGGAGAGAGAGAGAGAGAGAGAGAGAGAGAGAGAGAGAGAGAGAGAGAGAGAGAGAGAGAGAGAGAGAGAGAGAGAGAGAGAGAGAGAGAGAGAGAGAGAGAGAGAGAGAGAGAGAGAGAGAGAGAGAGAGAGACATACGGAGGGGGAGAGAGGGAGAGAGAGAGAGATACAGACAGACAGAGAGAGCGAGCTCAAGCTCGATATTGTGGAAGGCGATCCCTCCCCCCTCCCCCGCACCAATCAAACCGTTGCTGGAAGAGACCCTCTCTCTCACACCTGCCTGGCTGACAACACGCGCTTCGTCTCTATTTGCGGCCGGGGCGGGGCGGCCGGGGCGGCCGGGGCTGCGAAGTCCCAGCTCCCGGAATAACATCCTCTTCTCATTGTGCGGGAAGTAAATTATGCCCAACTCAGTGGCGCGTTTACGAATGACGTAACAGGAGCGGGGATACAATGTGCCGCACGGCTGCTGCTGTGGCTGCTGCTGCTGCTGCTGCTGCTGCTGCTGCTGCTGCTGCTGCTGCTGCTGCTGCTGCTGCTGCTGCTGCTGCTGCTGTGGCTGCTGCTGTGGCTGCTGCTGTGGCTGCTGCTGTGCTGCTGCTGCTGCTGCTGCTGCTGCTGCTGCTGCTGCTGCTGCTGCTGCTGCTGCTGCTGCTGCTGCTGCTGCTGCTGCTGTGGCTGCTGCTGTGGCTGCTGCTGTGGCTGCTGCTGCCACTTGTTGAACGGGGTTGGCACGCGGCAAAGTCGTCCGCTGCGAGCGCATTGGCGGGCGTCGAGGGGCCTATCGCGCTGCCTGCCGCCAGAACAATGGGCCATTGGTGCGGGCGAGCGGCGGGAGGGGGGGGGGGGGGGGGCGGTGCGGGGCGCGGCGGGGCGCGGCACAGAGCCGGCAGGGCCCCACACACCTGCGCAGGTTACCCTGCCACACTCTGTTTGTGAACTTGTTAACGAGCTCGTCAGCTGCTGCTGCGGTAAGATCGTTATTCAGTGTGCGTGCATCATATACCCGCCACAGAGAGCACTGTCATATGCATAAACGGATTGACAGAAGTAATGAAATTCCCATCCCATAGAAGTAAATGATAGCCTGCTTCTACTTCCGGTGCAGTAATAATACCTACTTCCTTTAGATTTGTCTTTTATTTATTCGTTAACATGTTTTTTAAGGAAGTCACTTTGACTGGCTTTTTACAAGCGTTAGGTTAGGTTGCTAAGGTTGAGATGAAAAGATTAGGTTAGGTTTTTTTTTCACAAATAAGGGAATTATTAAAAAACATAATATCATTGTTTTTTGTTACACAAAAAAAAACCTCTATGGAGAAAACAATAACCTAAATTATTTTGAGAGAGTGGCGGATGAGAGAAACTGGGCGGACGGTCCATTGGTCCTGAGAAGTTAGGCATCTCGGCCGCACGGAAGGAGTTCACGTTGCCTAACCAGCCTCCGCAGGGGCCGTGGCGCCGTAGCCCAACAGCAGCTCAGATCCCTCATTCACTGTTTCCAAATATGAGGTCATAATTTCTTTTCTCTTCTTGAGGTGAGACAGAGATACGCCGCCCGGTGCCATTCTCTCTGTCCGTGAGGTCAGGAGGAATCCGTACGGCGGCGGCGGGGGGCGGCGCGGGGGCGGCGCGGGGGCGGCCGCAGGGAGGAGTGGTGGGGGCAGCGCGGACTCGCTATTGGTCGGGCCATTGTTACGCCCACGCAGCGAAGCGCTCGACGAGAGAGAGAGAGAGAGAGAGAGAGAGAGAGAGAGAGAGAGAGAGAGAGAGAGAGAGAGAGAGAGACAGAGAGAGAGAGAGAGTGCGAGAGAGACAGAGAGAGAGAGACAGAGAGACAGAGAGAGAGCGAGAGGGAGAAAGAAAAGAGACGGAGAGAGATAGAGAGTGAGAGAGACCCACCGTTCTTCGCGGCATGCCGGCGAACGCTTCCAAGCCGCCCACCCCCCCCCCCCCCCCTCCCTCCTACTGCCTTTATTTACCCTTTCCTATCTTTCAACAAAACGTATCCACCCGTTCACGCAAGAACAAGCAACAGAGGGAAAGACACGCCTCACACACTCCTACACACACATACACAAACGCGCGCGCGCGCGCGCTACCGGTCTCTTGACCACGATCAGCACATGCGTGTGTGTGTGTGTCAGTGAGTGGCAAGGTGCGAAAAGACACGGCAGCACCACTTATTTCAGACCACACAGCCCTTTTTATCATCTGCTAGTACACAGGTAGGCGACGGCACAACAACTACACGCCACAGCTCACTCCCGGGGGAGCGAGGAGCAAAAATAAAGAAACCCACGAACACGCACACTCACACACACACACACACACACGAGAAAATACAAGAGACGCGTCGAGGACCTGCGTACCGGAGGGCCGTTCCTTCAGTCAGCGGGTGCCACCAATTATTTTTCTTTTTTTTATATATATACATATAAATTTTCCTCGTCGCGGTATTTTCATTTTTCTCGGCTTGGTGGCACTTTTCCTATTTCTCTGAGAGAGAGAGAGAGAGAGAGAGAGAGAGAGAGAGAGAGAGAGAGAGAGAGAGAGAGAGAGAGAGAGAGAGAGAGAGAGAGAGAGAGAGAGAGAGAGAGAGAGAGAGAGAGAGAGAGAGAGAGAGAGAGAGAGAGAGAGAGAGAGAGAGAGAGAGAGAGAGAGAGAGAGAGAGATTAGCGAGGAAAGGTGGGCTATAACATCGGGGATCGCATCGTTCTTGGCCAGCACCCAGTGCGGGCTGCACACAGGCAGGCGTCGTGGGACATATTGTTCTGAGCTACGCCCCGCCCCGCCCCGCCCCACCCCGCCACGCCCCGCCCCACCCCGCCACGCTACGCCACGCCCCGCCCCGCCACGCCACGTCCCGGTCGGCATATGAAAATGATATGCTTTGACACCGCGGGTCCGCACATACCGCGTCCCCGCGGCACGCGGCGTGCTCTGGTGAGCACGGCGGCGGGCTGCTGGGGGCGGCGGGCGGCGGCCGGGGGCGGCCGGGGGCGGCCGGGGGCTGCCGGGGGCGGCCCGCCCTGGTGTCTCATGGGACCCTGCGGGCTTATTAAGTTATTCTCATCCTATATCGAGAGCGCGGTGGGCCCGCCCTTCTCCCGCTCGCACACGCACACGTGCACTCACACGCACAACACACGCGCACACTCGCAGCCGTGTAGGAATGAGCCTCTGTTACATGCTGTGCTTAGATGTCTGTGGCGATCACCACGACAACGCACATGGTGTTCGTCTCCGTGGTCCCCGTGGTCCCGCGCCGTAGTCGGCCGGTGATCGTACGGCCCTTGGCCCTTCGATTCCGCGCACAGGAGGGGTGGCAGCCGCCCCCACCACCGCCGCCCGGGCATGGCCGGGGCATGGCCGGGGCCCCCGGGGGTCGGGGGCGGTCGGGGGCGGCCTATTGTTGTCCTCGGGCCGCAGACAATGCTCGGACCCACGCTGGCGGCCGGCCAATCGCGGCGCTTTGTTTGGACGCGGGGCGCTGGCACGGCCCGCCATTGGCTCTGAAAACTATTGTGGTCCGCAAGTAATAGCCTCTGGCCGTTGGCTTCGGTGGGGCTGCGGGGGCCTCGGGGGAACAGCGGCGCCCCAGCTGGGCCCCGGCTGGGGCTCGAACTCCCCAAATGATTTTCCGCGTCCGGAGCCACAGTGCCGCGTGTCCTTCCTCCACCACTTCCTACTTCCGTTTCAGACCGCTCGCCGGATTCCTCTATTCTCCCTTTCTCTGGCGGTGCACAGCATTACCCACGAAGTAGTCCGCATGGCCCGGGCGGCAAGCAGGGTGCCCGCCCCGCCCCGCCCCGCCCCGCCCCCACGTCAGCGGTGCCGTCCTCGTTGGCTGGCAGGTGAAAGCGCTTCTTGGCCCGGCAGTGCTTTGTAGCCCCCGCGGTACGTTGTAATCTCCACCGCAGTTGTCGCCCGAATACAGCCCCCCGCCCCCCATAACGACCCCCCCCCCCCCCCCGCCCCCAAGCCCACGACAATGAGGACGTAAAACTTACAGCACAGAGCTCCGCATTCCCCGCGCGTGAATTGCTGTACCACGCAAATCTGCAGTCACACATTCAGATTCGCGCGCCAACGTACGTAACTTTAGAGTCAAATTCACGTTCGCGCCAGAGCAAACGTTGTAAATCTGCTGTGCTTGCGGGTGGCGGCCGGTCGGTGGCGCCATATTATGCGACTGGGGTACCCCGTGCAGCGATCCGAGGGGTACCACACTCGAAAAAAATGAATGTACTCCCTCAAAAAATCAGAAAGAAAGTGTCATGAAAAAATCAGTAAAAATCGGAAAAATCAGATTATTTTTTTCACAAAACAATGACGATTGAAGTACCCCGACACACGATTGCTGCGACGGCCGATTTTATTTGGCATTAACCGATAGAAAAGTATGTTTTCGTGAAGTTTGGTTAGATGTGACGAATTATTAACCCCACGAAGAAGTCGTCACGTGACGAATAAACGTCGTAAAGTGACGACATATTCAGGAGATCAGTGAATCGTCACAGCTTTTGTCGTCATATGACGAAAAATATTTACAGTGCACCGCCTGCGAGCGCGCGCGCGCACTTTCTCGTCCACCTGACTTCCCTTCCTAGCCGCGCACCGCGCTGCGGTTCCACGAAACGTTGTGTCGTAGGTGGATTCTGCTGCTGACGTCTGTCTTGTGGGAGGATTTCTAATCGGCACGAGGCAGGCACGCACCCTGCTGCCGCCTCTGCCGCCCCCACCCTCCACACACACTCACACACACACACACACTCAGACTTTACCGGCGGAGACACACGGAGAGAGAGAGAGACAGAGTTATTAATATTTAGAAGCTTTCTTCGGCTGCTCTATTTATGTGTCATTGTAATGAGGGGGCCCCGGGGGCGCGGCTCTGTGTTCCTGCTGCTGCTGCAGCGAAGCCTCTGCTCTGTCTGGACAGGGAAACAGAGAGGCAACGCAAGAGAGAGAGAGAGAGGGAGAGGGAGAGAGAGAGAGAGAGAGAGAGAGAGAGAGAGAGAGAGAGAGAGAGAGAGAGAGAGTAGAGGGAGAGAGGGCGATCAATCTCCCCGCGTCATCAGTGGCATCGCGCGCACACACACACACACACACACACACGCACGCACACACACCACAAATCCCGGTGGCACCCAGAGCTGCGCCGGGCCGTGGCACTACACGCTCTTCCTCTCGGTTATTAATATTTCCGTCTTTGTTGTGTGTGACTGCATTCTTGGCAGCCATTGTCGGACGCGCCGCCGAGTGCCTACAGTGTGGTCAATGATGCAAATCGGCTTGATGACCGACGCTGGGTATGTGTGTGTGTGTGTGTGTGTGTGTGCGTGCATGTCTGTGTGTGTGTGTGAGCGTGTGTGCGTGCGTGTGTGTGTGTGTGTGTATGTATGAGCGCGCGCGCAGAGAGAAGCCTCGAAAGGGAGTATGTGTGTGTGTGTGTGTGTGTGTGTGTGTACAAAGGTAGTTCCTCCCATCTCAAATATGACAAATGGAATGCGTTTGTCCGTCCCAAGGAAGGAGAGTGAGGCTATCCCCGCGGATAGACGCTCGCGGGTAGACGCTCGCGGATAGACGCACAGACAGACCTCCCCGGATAGACGCGTCTGCCGGGCGTGAAATAGTTTGCATGTGTAGCCAGAGAGCCCCCTACGGCCGAGGGATAGGCAACCCCACCGCCCCCCTGCGTGCGTGTTGCCTACCTGCCATGCACCTTGCCCGCCGCTGCTGCCGCTGCCACCGCCGCACTTCCGACAACCACCGCGGCTGCACGTTTGTGCTGCTGGCAGACGGCGTTGGTCCCTCCTCATCAGTTTGGAATAAGAAACGTGTGTTTGATATCAACGTTGATGCTGCACGGTTTGGAGTGGCACGGAGTAGGGCACAGGCCTCTTCCCATGATAAGATGTCAGAAACGAATTTGTTCGTTGATTTTCAGACAAAGCAACATATTCAGTTGTGAGAGCCGAGATTTCGTCGGGGAAACTAAAAGTCAGTTGCGCCATTCATTGGCATTTTAATTTAATTTTTCACTTTTTGCTGACCCATCTGGCTTTTAGTTGTCCAAATCACGAAATCTTAGCTGTCACAACTTGAATATGCCACTTGTCCCAAAATCAACGAAAACATTCGTTGCGACAGCTAAGATCTTTCCGGCGCGGAAGGGCCACTGCCTGGGCTAGGCACTGCCGCCGCCGCCGCAGCCGTAGCAGTGCTCCGGTCGGTCTAATTAGCGATGCCCGTTTGTCAGGACGCTGATTGACGGAGACCGATATTGTCCAAGAAGAAATTAAATTAATTTTTTTGCGCACGACAACACATTTTTCTCTAGGTATTTTTTTTTTTTTTTTGATGGTGCCCTTCGAAGCGCCGCAGCCGCCAATCTGCGTAAATGACAGCGACGCTTTGAGAGTTCGTTAAGTCGGCCAAGGGGAGGTTTCCTATTGACCGCCGTGCGTGTGCTGGGGGCGGCTCTCGGGGGCGGCGGGGGCGGCGGGGCCCAGGTGGGCTCATCACAGGGGGACCACGACCACGACCGGCATAAGGAGCGGTGCGAGAGAGAGGGGGGAGAGAGAGAGAGAGAGAGAGAGGGGGGGGGGGGGAGAATGAGAGAGAGAGAGACAAAAGGCAAGAGAGGGACGGGACGATGTGTTTTGTGAAAGGCCCCCAGTCCACGGGCGCACACTGGGGTTATTGTACACGGCACCGTGCTTGCCTTTTGTTTGTCAGTTTGACTTTGATTCTTTGTGTGTCTTTGTGCGCGTCAAGGCAGGTACGCTCAGCACAGCGCGCGGCGTGGGGCGTAAGGGTGCCTCGGAGTGTGCGTGCGCGTGTGTGCGCGCGTGTGTGCGCGCGCGTGTGTGTGTCTGTGTGGCTTTGTAACAACACCAGGCGCACCACGACATCAGTGTTACCGCGGTGGCAGACTTCGCCAAAGCAGTGGTAGTACTGTGCTGACTACACTTCCAAGCAAAGCAACAAAAAAAAAAAAAAAAACACTGTTCAGAAAATTCAGTTCCAAACGTTGTGGAGACTCCGACAACTATTTTAGGAAAATTCGATGATTATACGACTACTATAGTTTTCTGCGGAATTATGCATCTAATTGTATTTCGCGTCGTGAGTACGTTTGGTACTTAATGCCATGTAGATTTGATGCCAATTTTCTGTTAGTTTTCAAAAATTCCCAAAATGAACGGGTTTTCTCTAGGCCAGTTCTGGCAGTGCACTCACCTGCAGCTGCCGCAGCATGGCGGCCAGCTGGCGCTCCCGCAGCTGGATGGACGCGGCCGCCTCCTCACTGGACTCCTCCGGCGGGCACCTGGCGACCAAAGACGGCGTGGTTGTAGTCAGCCGTGCACACATCACACCTACTGTACGCCGAGAACACGCGCGCGAGAGAGAGACATCCGCCGAATGAGAGAGTCAGCGACGCATGGCTACGCACATGGTAGGACGAAGCTCGCGCGGCCAGCATCACGCCCGGACTGGCTGCAACATTGTCAGAGAAGACGCTGCCCGCGGCCGCCCCCGCCGCCCCCGCCGCCCCCGCCGCCCCCCGGGGCCCCCGCCGCCCCCGGGGCCCCCGCCGCCCCCCGCGGCCGATAAGACGCCGGGAGAGTACTACGTTCGTTGACGCGGCGTGAGGAAAACGGATTCTCGCGGCGGTGGCCGGCCGGTCGGAATGGAGTTCATATCGTCGGCCCACAGGGTGCCACAGGGTGCCACAGGGTGCCACAGGGTGCCACAGGGTGCCACAGGGTGCCACAGGGTGCCACAGGGTGCCACAGGGTGCCACAGGGTGCCACAGGGTGCCACAGGGTCCCACAGGGTGCCACATGGTGCCACAGGGTGCCACAGGGTGCTCCGGAGTAACACGGAAGTGGGAAGGGTTGCAGGAGGGGCCGACAACAAAGCTCTCATGAAGCACGGCCGCAGAAGTGATGACCCGAGAAGCCGAGCGGGGTTCCGAGGTTTCTCATACTTTTGCCAGATTTTCTCACTTTCGTTTCGAGCGGCTTCTCGCCGCGGTCTGTATTCCCGGAATACCCCAATTTTCGGGCCGCAGTTATGTAATTGATGGGCGCCGAGACAACAGGAGACGCGCATTCCTCAACGGATATCATGGCAGCATTACACACGTCGGCCCTGCGGACCCCTCAGCGACTGACCTTTAGAACAATAATGGCCACAACGCACTCGGTCTAATGACTTATTCATTCTTATCGACGAGGCGGCAGAGGCTGCGCCGAGTGGCGGCGGTGGTGGCGGCAGCGGGGGCAGCGGCGGCAGCGGCGGCAGCGGCGGCGCGGGAGGGGCCGTGTGCGAAATTTAAGTAGCGACAGCGAGGCGGACAGATGGAGGGAGAGAGATAGGGAGATGATTCGGGAGTGGAGCCGCCCAGGCGGCGGGGCCGTGATCGGAACACGTGCCGGCATGCCGCGGCGTGCTCCCCCCCCCCTCTCTCTCCCTCTCCCTCTCCCTCTCCCTCCCTCCCCCCCCCCCCCTCTCTCTCTCTCTCTCTCTCTCTCTCTCTCTCTGTGCCTCTCTCTCGATACCTACCCCGACGTGTGGTGGTCCACGGCCTCCATGTCGTCCTTCATCATCTTGAACGTGAGCTTCTTGAGCACGTGGTCCATGCTCCTCTTGGTGTTGTTGTTGTTGTTGTTGATGCAGTAGTTGTTGTTGAGGACTCCGGGCGAGGACTTGTCGGCGGGCGGCGAGGACGGTGCCCTGTCGTCGAAGTCATCTGTGGGCAGAGCGGCGGCGGCGGTGAGCAGGACGCCGTACATTCACAAAAGACGTCACTGAGTAACAAGACTTACCTCGCTTCCTTTTGGCGGGAATGTCGTGCTGATCCAGGCCCTGCAACCAAAGGCATTCAGGCGTTCAGAGGCAGTTTCAGTTAGTTCTGACCAATCAGAAAAGTTGGAGTTTAGCCGCACAAAAGCCACATGGTGTGGAGTCCGCTCATACTTTCTCTTTTATCGGGGCCCCGCGCTATCAACAACGGCAGACGGATGATGACATGGTGGCAGACACCACTTGAAGAATAGAACGCTTTTCACCAGCGCCTCACGTGGACATGAGCAGTATTTGAAATGGGTGAAAAAAAAAACAGTTTTTGGTTTTTGCCTTTTTGGTTTCACTTGTCTCTTTTTGTTTGTGCTTTTCCCCCTCAAGATCCGCGACTTCTTCGCAATTTTTCCGCAGGGCAAACCTACTTTGACCCATCCACACGCACGTATGGCGCCTGCTGGGTAGGCACCCCGCATGCGCGCGAGTCGTGCGGGCTGGCCTACCCTCGCAGGCGCTATCGCCAAGGTTTACCTTGGTGCCCTCGAGGAGCGCGCCCGGGTCGCACAGCGGCACCAGTTCCACCAGCTCCTGCAGCTTGGTCGGCGGGGACTTCCGCTTGGAAGCCATGTTTTCCTGGAAAAATAAAAGAGCAAGTATGAGAAACGTCTGCAGGCCAAATGCGACGCACACTCTCAAAAATGGATGCTTGAACTAACGCAAGCATATTATGAACATGATCCAAGCATGTTCAAGGATATGAAGTATGTTTTGAGCTTGGTCGAAGCTTGGCGCCAACGGAAAGATAAGACAGCGCCCGTAGGGCCCGGTCCTTATGACGTTGGGCACCGGTTTCTGCTAGTCGCGTATCTCAAGTAGGACCTATTTAAGTCGCTGTCCATACGCCGCCCAAGTCCTGAGGATTCCAAATGACAAAAGGGAGGCGAACTGCGTAACGTTCATCGAATCTCGGGTTGATTAACCCAAATCTCAACCATCATCTCAGTACTTGCGTTATACACATACTTCAGCAGCAGCCCGATCTGAAGGAGCCCCGGCCCCGGGCCTCACCTGTGGTGCACGCAAACATAGCTGGTGCCCCCTCTTCACAGAGCTGTTCCGACCTCACTAATTCCCTTTCCCGGGCCACCTCTCCGGCCCCTTCTCCGGGTGCTGTTCTCACCCCCGCGAAGGACATGGAGAGGGATTTATTCTCTTGGAGAGACACGGAGGCGCAATTAGCACGTATGTGCACAAGGAATCGCAGAGGGACCGGCAGGAGCAGCGCACCTCGACAAGCCCGGGCACAAAATACCTTTGCGCTCGCCTTTCAGCTCGTGTCCCCAATTTCCTGCCTCCTCCTCGGCAAATCGAGTTAGGCTTGCGCGCGCGCGCGCGCCCGGCCTCGCGGCCGTGTCTTGGAGAGGAAAGGGTTGCTGCTGGATGAGGGAAATGAGCAGCTAACAGCCCGCTTCCTCGTCGCGGAAATTAGAAACGGTCAGAGGTCCTTCCAGGCGCCGTCCATTCTAATTTGCGAGCACATACTGGAGAGCTTGACCCAAGCAGCGCAGACACGCTCAGTATTTAAGACACCCGTGCGCTGAGAATCAGAATCAGTCATAACCATAGCCCAATTTTCGGGGGATAACCCATACAGAATTGGACTTCCTGAAACTATATCTATTTGATATCGACAAATTCAAAGGAATCGATGTAATCCACCGTCGATTCGATATCGAAATGGTACCGAAAGTCGATTGTCTTTGTCGATTCGAAAAATCGTTGGTAAAAAAAAATCAAGCTTCGGCAAAATTTCGGTACTATCGATATTCCTGGCCGGGAAGGGACGGTTTTGAAATCTTGGCTTTTACGTGTAGGATTTGAGACGTGAGAAACACATGCGGGACATATGAGTTGGGGTGGTCACACTGAGCGGCTACGGCAGGCAGCCCAGCGCATCCCTGACGACCTCACAATTATCACCTTCTACAAAAGAATCCGAGAGCAAAGGGATCCGCTCTGCCAAACTTCCCTGCATCCACTATACGCTCACCGCGCTGCGTCCTTGGAGTGCACCACGCACCACGCACGCTCCGATCGCTGTATTGTGTCTGGGACTGCGTGACCCCTGTGACCCCACGTTGGAAGGGCATGGTGCCAGACACAATGTCCCAAGACATGGTCCGTCCGCCCGGCAGCCCGGTCAGTCCCTGGGTCCCCTGAGCCCCGCGGTCCCCGCCACGCCGTCCCGGCCGGGCCCCGCTGACGAGAGAGACGGACTTCGGACCGTGCAGCCTGCAGAGCCAGCAGCGCACTGCCGCATGGGAAATGTGGGCCCCCGCGTTTCGGTTCAAAAGAAAGGAGGACTTTTCGCTGACGCAGCTCTCTTTTCGTTGCCCACACGAGATCTTAGTTTTAACATCTAAATATACGTTGTGTGTCCCGTGCCCCAAAGTCAACGAACGAATTCGTTGTGACAGCTATGCAATCATCCCTCTGCGTGGCCGACGCAGCCCACGACGCGCCCCGCCGCCGTGGGCCATCCGCTTGTCCAATTTGCTGGGAGAGTAACTGTTTTAGGAAGTGCGTTATCAATTATTGCCTTGACCCTTATCACCCCGCTGCGCTGGCTGCGCTAGCCTGCTGTGCGCCTCGATAGATACCCGGCAGCGACAGCTGATCGAGGCGACAGCGCATCGAGGCGGCTCATTCAGTTACTGGGTCACAGTGTGTGTATCGGCGGCCCGAAACGGCATCGCAGTTTGTCATACAACGGCGTTTCCGCATGCGACTCTTGTGAATTTGTCATACTTCCGTTCTGCCGGCCGCGCCGCGTTTTGAAGATCGGGCGGCCGGAACCAGTAGCGAGAGGCGGCGGAGGGGGGGACGGAGAGTGGCGCGTGCTCGAAGCGCAGCCCCCGCCCGCCCGGCGCCCGCAGCCCCATCGGCTGCCCCCCGCCGCCCCCGCCGCCCCCCGGCAGCCCCCCGGCGGTCGCCCTCACCTGTCATATTTTACGGCCGGTCTTATGCCGCCGTTACAATAACCCTAAAATTTAAAAGCAGCGGCCAGGAATAGAAGGCGGTGGTGTTTCCCTTCGCATGTTGATCCCTATCTCCCTGGGCGGGGGCGGGGGCGGGCCGGGGCTGGGGGTGCATGGCTAGTGCTCCTGCCCTCGCCTTCCTACCCGTCCCGGCCGCGCCTCGACGATGTCTTCCTTCAGGGTCTGCGGAGGTGTAGCATGGACCTCGCCAGTGAACTGCAGCGGGCGACAGTGCTGCCGCTGCTTCTGCTGCTGCACCACAGGACGATCGCCACACAAAGCAGCGGCGATGGCCCCGAAGTCAAAGGAATCTCGAGTTTCGCTTCGCCTCGCGACTGTCTCTTCCTCGGACCGGCCTCTATTTTTTCCGCCCGCCATCGTGTCGTCTGCTGGTGCCGCTGCCCGTTCGCGCCGCGAAGTTTATTGTGTGAGGTTATTTACAGCGCGCGACCGCTCCGCAAGCGGCGCGCGGAAAGCGCCGGGAAGCGAGAGACAACTCCAAAAGCAGACGTTCCACGTATCGGAATTCGACTTCGAGACAATCGAAAATGTACAAAAGCCAAGACATCGACAGAACTATTGGTTCATTTTTACGCCATTTTTACTTCGAAAATGTTCACACTTGCGTGCTCCACGTCAGTACCCCCCCCCCCTCCTCCTCCGTACCTGTACCTCACACATCATTCTCACACAACAAACTTATTTTCTCTTAAAACTCAAAGAACGAGTCTCCTCGAACGCTTCTCCATGCATGTCTTGTGTAATTTTTAAAAAGTGATTTTTCTAGCGGTGGCAGGACGCGCGGTGAAATATCGGAAATGAGAGAGAGCGAGAGACGAGACTTGAAGCGAGGGTAAGAAAGTGAGAGAGAAAGAAACAAGAGAGGTAGGAGCCAGGGGTGGGGGGCTCCAAAGCAGGGGTCGGTGGTAAGCGGGTCTCAAAAGCTTGTACATTATTCGAACGCCAAGCAAATGGAGGGAACAGAGAAGGGGGAGGGGGGGGGGACCACGC
This sequence comes from Odontothrips loti, assembly GCA_038380765.1. Lineage (NCBI taxonomy): Eukaryota > Metazoa > Arthropoda > Insecta > Thysanoptera > Thripidae > Odontothrips > Odontothrips loti. Next base: position 6,347,903 of record CM076257.1, on the reverse strand, counting down.
ACAAAGGGAAGGAAAAGGGCCGAGAGGGAAGGGAGAGAGGAGGGGGGGGGAGAGTCGCAGAGTGAATCTACGGCCATACAAAACACGAATGAAAGGAATAAAATACAGACTTGGCGAACAGCAGCGCAATACAAAAGAAAACAAATTAGCTTTCGCCATTACGTGGGGGTGGCCACCCCCGACCCGCCCCCGACCCGCCCCCGACCCGCCCCCGGTCGGAAGCGACTGCAGGAAGGCCACGAGGCACGGCGCTGGCAAGTCGAACCGAGATTTGTCACCCCAGCGTCATTGTCCCGCCTGAGCTACAGCGGCGGCCTGCCGCCTCCGTGTCACGTGACCTCCAAGTGCTCCCCGATGATTGGTCATCGCAGGGCCGCCCGGGAAGTAATTTTCCTGCAAGGACGTTGTCAAGGTCGTGATCAATGTCCGGTGAAGGCCTTACTTACTTGCCGCAGGGATCGTGGCAAGCATCTATGCACGACTAAGTAGCGTTGTCAAGACAGCGGCCGCCGCCCGGAGGGGGGGTGGGGCAGAGGGGCTGAGTACATGTGGCCTCTCCTGCGAAAAGTTTCCCTCGGCGAAAATCCAAACGGAAGCCTCCACTCCCCGCAGCCCGGCACGCCACGGGCGCCACTCTAGTTGACTTTATCAATATTTTGTCGGTCCGCCTCAAAGTTTGGCGCGCTTTGAACTCATCGCCGCTTTTCGCCACTCATCCCATTCATTCATCCTTTGCTCCCCGCTTTTTTCCCCTACTTTTTTTTTCTTTCTTGAACTAAAAATTTTCATGCGCAATTATCCTTTGACAACGGAAAAACTTTCGCCCATAATGGGCCTCTGATTTCTTTCTTTCTTTTTTTTTTCCTTCTTCTGTTCGGAAGGACGTGAGGGCGAAGTACACAGGTGCTCTGTGTGTGTGTGTGTGTGTGTGTGTGTGTGTGTGGGTGTGTGTGTGCGTGTGTGTGTGTGTGTGAGTGTGTGTGTGCGTGCGTGCGTGCGTGCGCGTGCGTGCGTGCGCGTGTGTGTATCAACCGTCTACAAGTACAAGAGTCTGACCTGGCAAAAGTCAAAGCGGGCGACGAATTAAAACACCGCCTTTTCCCGCTAGTGCCGGTCGGGCGTACATTTGAATACGAGATCTACGTACAAGCTCCGAGCGGACGGCGGAGCAGCCTTTTCTGAGCCGTGCCTCTCTCTCTCTCTCTCTCTCTCTGTCTCTCTGTCTCTCTGTCTCTCTGTCTCTCTCTCTCTCTCTCTCTCTCTCTCTCTCTCTCTCTCTCTCTCTCTCTCTCTCTCTCTCTCTCTCTCTCTCTCTCTCTCGCCCACTTCTCTCTGTCTCTCACCCTCTCGCTTCCCACGCCGCGCGCATCCCTTTCACAAACTGTTCTTTTTGTGCACCGCCCTCCAATTCGAATGACCCCGCCGCCGCCGCGGCCCTCGGCGAGGAAGGGCACGTTCCGGACCTACATTTTGGCCGACGACAAGAACAGCCGAAGGCAAAGGAAGAGGGAGGGAAAGAGAGGACGAGAGAGAGAGAGAGAGAGAGAGAGAGAGAGAGAGAGAGAGAGAGAGAGAGAGAGAGAGAGAGAGAGAGAGAGAGAGAGAGAGAGAGAGAGAGAGAGAGAGAGAGAGAGAGAGAGAGAGAGAGAGAGAGAGAGAGAGAGAGAGAGAGAGAGAGAGAGACAGAGCCGATGGCATGCTAGTCACGCCGTCGTAAACCGGGCCAAAGCTCTGCCCTGCTTCCGAGGATATCCTCTCTCTCTCTCTCTCTCTCTCTCTCTCTCTCTCTCTCTCTCTCTCTCTCTCTCTCTCTCTCTCTCTCTCTCTCTCTCTCTCTCTCTCCCTCTCCCTGTCCCGCCTCCCCGCCCTTCCCACACCTTTTCTCTCGGGGCTATCCAGTGTCCTGATGGCCTGCGCTCGACCCCCTTTCTGTCACACAATCGCACAGAGGCAAAGCCCGTCCCGGCACCGTGTATGGGGATGGGGGCGGAGGGGCGCGGTGCGAGCCCAGCGCGGCCCAGCGCGGCCCAGGCGTGTCCTGCTGTAGTCACAGTCACTGCCACTCGCCGAACCGTGCGGGGACGAATCTCCTAGCGTTCAGGAGAGGATTCGAGGAGAAAAGGGGTCCGTTGGGATATGAAGAGAGGCGGGTATACAGCTACTCACGAGGCCTGCATGATTGTGGGGAGCTGTTCAATGGCCTGTTCAAATATTACGTCACAGAAATATTTTTACCCCGCCCTCTGCCTCCCATTATTGTCATGGGGCTAACCTAACATTCCCAGGGCTGTCGGTCAGACATGGCTTTGGATTCCCCCCCCCCCCCTTTCCGCTCTATAAATGTGACGTAGGATGTGAGCAGACCCGAAGTGCAGGTAAATGAATCAAGCTGGGAAAACATAACCACATGCTGGTCTCAACAAAGTCGAAACTTTATCCCAAAATTGCTATTGTTTTTGCTTGGGTGTACAGTTTTTTTTCGGCTGTTTTTCTTCCCACCCGGGTAAAAAGAGTTGTTGGATATGATAGTATATATAATCATACATGGGGCCATATATAATTTCTATATACAAATTGTATACTTATCATATATGGGCCGTATACGGCCGTATACAAGTGTATATGGATCGTATACGAGACCATATACAACTCATATATTATCCCGTATACAATGCCAACGTTGTATACGATTCCTATATGGTTGTATACCAGGTGTATCATTGGCCCCGGGCAGTTTCGGTTTTAGGCAGTCCCGCAAAGCACTATTTCCGTCTCTTTCTGTCTCATGCGACTGGCTGAGCCGGGAAGAGACGGAGATAGTGTGTTGCGGGACTACCTAAAACCGAAACTGCCCGGGGCCAATGATACACCTGGTATGTGAATGTGGCTGTAAATGACCCACATACGACTTCATATACAGTTCAGATATGGGATCATATACGAATCGTATGGCCCCATATACAACTCTTTTTACCCGTGCACTGTTGGCTCAAATACTGGGGTCTCGGGTTCAAAACCCCGCACGGCCCTACAGGGTGTGATTCTTTTTTCCTTTTCTTTTCCGCTGCACTTTTTCACGTAGTTTGTGTACGGCCCCTCCCGAACGCCGTGTCATCCTCTTCATTCACCACGGCGCGCACCCCTGTAATTCTTCTTCCCTCCGGCTCCCTGTCCCCTTCCCTGGCAGTGCCCGGGCTGGGCTGCCGCAGGCGGGGCGCCACCCGTGGGCGTTACACAACGGTGTTCGGGCCGAGCCTTATCCCCCACAATACCAGCCCGCTCATCCTTTCAACGCTTCTTTTGTGGGCCACCGCGCCCCGTGCAGCCCGCGGGAGCTCCCTCCCCCTCCCTCCCTCTCCCTCCCTCCCCCACCACCCGCCCGGCCCGCACTGGCGCCTCCACTCCCGGCCGGCTCCCGTAACGAGGCCAGAGGGCGCTCGTCGATGACAGTCGAGCATTAGCAGTCACACGCCACCGCCACCGCCGCCGCAGCAATGCCAATGACTCAGTCATGACCCTCGGCAATGTACCACCGACCGATGAGGGGCTGGCGGAGGCTGCTCGAGAAACAGAGTTTTCCTTGCGAGGCCCAGGAACGGAAGCTATGAAGAACACAAACACCTCCAGAACGGAAACTCTCGAGAGCAGGTATGAGAAATCTTGATGCATCAGCGCTGCCCCAAACATGGGGCCTTACCTCCAAATCCACTCAACACGCCGTTCAAGTTTCTCATACCTGCCTTCGAGATGTTCCGGTCTGGAAGTGTTTTTGTTATTCAACTTCCGTTTCGAAAGTCTCACCGCAGCGACCTGGGAACTGGGTATGTACCACGTTTTCAACGACCATCACAAAAAAAAAATGCCAAAGAACCACTAAAACCGTACTAAAATGGGACTGCGGGGGTAGATTTAAACTCAGAAGTGAATTTGCTATCAGAACATCTGGCTGCTAAAGAGATTCTACGAAGATTCGTAGAAGGAAGTAATCGGTAGGCCCCATAATGCGGCCGTCCGCGCCAACTCGCAGTTTATCTAGCCTATCGTAGAAGGTAATGTTGACTCCATACTGTTGTCATCCTTGGCGTCAAAGTACGCGCGTCTTATCCGCCCTCTGCGCCCGGGCCATGACACTGTATAAGCGGAGCAGACGTCTCTGACAAAGTGCACGCAGCGCCGCCACAAGCAGTCGTGTCGTGCGGGGAGCACGGGGGGTCGCGGAGGGCGCGACAATAGACGCGGGTGTGGGGGCCGCGGGCGGGGCGCGGCGAAGCGTGGCGTGAGCGTGACGCGAGCGTAGCAGGGCGCTTGCCGTTGACAAGGCGGTGCTGTGCCGGCTGCTGCCGCCGCTGCTGCCGCCGCTGCTGCCGCCGCACTCCCCGTGTGTCTCCTTCGGACATATTTCTCTCTTCGCTGCACCCACGGACTGCTCGGCCTGCTGCTAAGCCCCCTCCTCCTCTCTCCGTTGTCTCCCCCCGCCGATCTCCTCCCCCCGCCCTGACCGCAATAGACAGCTCAGTCCCCGGCCCGGGGCTGCCTAGCCCTGCCTAGCCCTGCCTAGCCCTTGCCTAGGCCCGCCTGGCGCACGGGAATTGTTTTCCAAACACAACACCCCACTGACTGGCGCGGCGCGCGATGAGCCGAAAGGGGGCCGAAAGGCAGCCGTGAAGAAAGCGGACTCACTCGATGAACCGGGGGCGTCATCGGGGAGGGTTGGGCACGAGAGGACGCCTTCCAGCTGGCCGCGCCGCCCTCAGCCCGCCGCCAGAGCGTCTCTCTCTCTCTCTCTCTCTCTCTCTCTCTCTCTCTCTCTCTCTCTCTCTCTCTCTCTCTCTCTCTCTCTCTCTCTCTCTCTCTCTCTCTCTCTCTTTATCTCTCTCTCTCTCTCTCTCTCTCTCTCTCTCTCTCTCTCTCTCTCTCTCTCTCTCTCTCTCTCTCTCTCTCTCTCTCTCTCTCTCTCTCTCTCTGGCTCATTTGCGGCGGCGGTTCACAAACCACGTCACGATGCATAATCAGGCTTCATCAAGTCACCGCATGCAGCGCGCGGATCGGGGGGGGGGGGGAGGGGGGGTTGAACCCGGGCCGTTCTGATCGCAGACCGGTCTACGGCGCCTGCTGGGTAGGCAACCACGGCCTGTGTGTGTACGCGTGTCGGGCGGGCTGGCCTAACCCGGCACCCGCAGGCGCCCGGGGTTCCGACGGGGGGTCAGTGCGGGGGTCGGCGGCCGCACCAGAACAAGGGGCCCCTGATGAGAGAGCCATTGTAACCCAGATTCCGTTTAGCCAACCTGTCGTGGGGCCGCCAGCACCACACCGGGCCCCGGCCGGCCCCGCATGGACTCCAACACACACACACACACACACACACACACACACACACACACACACACACACACACACGGGCCGGGCCTTGGGGACCCTCGGCACGCCCTCACACCGTTCACAAACTGCGTAACGCCTCCGAAACAGCTTCAGGTTCTCTCCTTTTTTTTTCTCCTCGCATTATTTCCTTCTGTGTTTTACCCCATGAATGAGGCGCACCCCACCCCCACTCCACTACTGTACTCCCTCCTCTCCCTCCTCACCCGCAAACGGAGTTCAAACACGGAGAGATCGCTCTTCTTGACTCACTGGGCTATGAAATGAAAACCGGCCAGCCGCGGGGAAACAAACGCTGTAAGTGAGAGAGAGAGAGCGAGTGAGCGAGTGAGCGAGTGAGCGAGTGAGCAGCAGAGAGAGAGAGAGAGAGAGAGAGATAGAGACGGGGAAAAGAAGGAGTATTCGTGGCGTCAGCCGTGCGACCGCTATAGCAGAGACCTTTGTGGCCAAACCGGGGGCCTCGTGGTGCACTGGAGTGGTCATTCGGTGAAGAGCTTCTTTCAGGGCGATGTCCTTTTTCTTTCTTTCCGCTCCCGAAACGCCCGCCGGCTTTTCCGAGGAGTCGCCTCCGATTTCCTCTCTGTCGTCCTGACGGCCCCCGCCGCGGTCTACCAGAAATCTTCCCCCCGTCGGGTTTGACGAGTCCCCTCGGAGCCCACGTTGAACAACCGCCTGGTCAATTCCATTTTGCGAAGTGGAGTTTTTCGTAAATAGCGTCGTCCACAGAGGAGCCGAAGCGGAAGTGAAAAGTTACGATGAATCGCAAAAGCGGATCCAGTATGAGAGGAACCGCGGCAGAGAGTATCTCGCGGTATCTCCGGCCGCGGCTTGGCTTGCGGCTTGGCACTCTCTGGCGATGTGTCATGACCATTTTGGGAGGGTCACACAACGCTGATATCCACTCTGCGCAGCCTTAGAATTCACCTCTTCAGGCCGCGCGGGTGTCCTGCTTGAGCGTGAAGCTAACCTCCCTAAATTCTTTGATGTTGGCTCGTGGCCGACGCCGCGGCCGGAGATACTCTCTGCTGCGGTCCCCCCCCCCCACCACCATACTGCTTCCGTTTTAGTGGTTCTTCGTAACTTCTTACTTCGGTTTCGATCCTTGTCTGGAAAGCGCTGTTTTTTTGGGGGATATCTATTATTAGCATTATTATTAATATTATTATTTTAGGGTGGTGGGAGGGGATTTTGTGCTTTAATTTGGTTTGTACATTCGAGAAGCTGGCCGAGCTGACCGAGGCGGGGAACACCGACCGCGGTGCTGCGGAGCTCTGGGCTGCCGTGGAGAGGCCCCGTGTGAGTCTGCACTTGCATCCCACTTGAACACACACTCACTCACACACACACACGCCGTGCACCTTTTATCTCGAATATGAATATATGAGGCCGGAGTATGAATAAAATCAAATTCGGGTTGTATAATAAACTGAAAAGGCCTCGGTGCGGGGGCTGCATACGGGGCCGCACAGCCGCACTTTGCACGGTTTTTAGGCCCCAGCTCGCGCGCATGTGTGCGGGGGGCGTGCCCCGGGGGGGCGGGGGGCGTGCCGGGGAGCGGCGGGGGCCGGACAGAGAGAGAGAGAGAGAGAGAGAGAGAGAGAGAGAGAGAGAGAGAGAGAGAGAGAGAGAGAGAGAGAGAGAGAGAGAGAGAGAGAGAGAGAGAGAGAGAGAGAGAGAGAGAGAGAGAGAGAGAGAGAGAGAGACCGCTGAATAGAGAAACCGAACCCTTCCACCTTTACCTCACAAGGGGGTTGGATTCCAGGGCGTGCGCTTTTTTATCTTATGATTTTCACCTCAGCGGACGGCCTGGGAGCAGGGCCCTCTTCCCGGTATACACGGCCGCCCGGCTCGGAGCGAGTTGCCATACGGCGGGGTAATTTACCGTACGCCCATCCCTGCATTCTTCCCTTGAAGGCTTTTACATTCATTTATTTTGAATATTTTTTATGTAGTTTTTGATCTCGTTGCGCGTTCTCTCAAGCCTCCAGAACCAACACACACACTCACACACACACACACACACACACGGCACGTGAAATTTGGAGCACAACCGTTATCACGGCTGCGTATGATGCCACAATGTGATAACAGAAGCTGTGACATTTGCTTGCGGGGGGTCCCCTCACTCGTGGTGCAAGTATCCCATAATTACAAATCAAAAGTGGCAATGGAGTCATTCAAATTTTACGTAATCATGATTTCAGCCACATAGGAACCCTACCCCCCCCCCCCTCACACACACACACACGTGAGCGATTCACTCTCTGTGCTCTCTGTGTACAGGGTACTACACCTAATATATTCGAATATTTATGCATTTTTTGATGTCTTCGGGCCAAAAGGTTTGGATTTGTGGTATTACAGGAAGGCATTACAATAGTATTACAGAGTACTACAGGACACTCTGTACAGGGTACTGCAGGAGAGAATTGCCCCTCGCGCGTACTTCATTTGCTATGGTCGATGCGCACGGTATACGTACGTCGCTGCGGCAGCAGCAGTGGCCCGATAGCAGCCAGCGGGCGCCAACCTCCGCGGACTGCGGGATATCAGAACTGCCCCGCCCCAGCTGCCCTGAGGACGCGTTCGGCGAACGGCTCCCTGCTTTCGCGTTCATATCGCCATGACATCTGTACTGTACGTGTGCGGAGCGCCATTGACTGTCGCTGCCGCCGAGGGGGTATTCACTCCGAATTGTACAGACTATGACGGGTATTGCGCGGTATGACGAGACATTACGCTGGTATTACACGTGGCATAACGCTGGTATAACGTGGTGTTACGCTGGCCCAACACATCGTATTACACTAGTATGACGCTGGAATAGAGGTTTTGCAATGCGGCCCAGAAGCGGAACAAAAGTACTTCCACATAGGAAAATCTTCGAAGCAGGGATGACAAATATCGAGACATAAAAGGCCGCGCCAAATATGGGAAATAACCTCCAAATTGACTCCAAATGCCATCCCAGTTTCTCATACCTGCCCGCGAGAGTTTCCGGTCTGGAAGTATTTTTGTTCTTCCACTTCCGTCGGAAACCTCTATTACGAAGTATTAGGGCACCCTGAGTATGACTCGAAGCCAGGCGCTGCGCTGCCTGAGCCGCGGTGAAACACCACAGTATGTAGCACGTGTGGCGTCACTCTGCAGAACTTTCTGTGACGACGGTCGACAAGAGGGGGGGGGGGGGCTGTTACAGTTTCTATTGGGTAATTCCGCAAGCCTCGATCGAAGACAAACATTTTTCTATGTGGCGAGCACTATACTGCGTTGTACGTCTCCCCCTCCCCCCCCCCTTGAGTCCGAAGGCGAAACCGCCGCTGTCTGCGCCGAGGTTTAGGCGAACATCCCCCGCCCTCGCATCCCCCCCCCCCCACCCAACGCCGCTCGCAGCTTGTCACTTCCCCTTCCGCTGGGCTGGACTGGAAAGAGCTTAGGAAAGATTAATGGGAGAACACATTAGACGCACGAACCCCGCCGGGGGGGGGGGGGGGGGGGGGGGGGGACAAAAACTACAGTATACTCGGGGAGGACGGTGTATAGAGCGCTGGCCGCCGAACAGTCAGGTGAGATTCTTCTTCTTTTTCTTTCTTTCCTTCTTCCGCTTCTTGTTCTTTGCCCTCTTCCTGAAAACTTCTTCCTGGTCTTCCTCCCTCCCTCCCTCCCTCCCTCTCTCTTCTGTCCCTGATATGTGACTCGGAAGGCCCATAAAATCTTCTCGTCATCCTCCGCCCCGCACGATCCGATCCCTAATTCCTCGCCACCCAGACCCGCTAATGACACAGTGTCGCTCTCTCTCTCTCTCTCTCTCTCTCTCTCTCTCTCTCTCTCTCTCTCTCTCTCTCTCTCTCTCTCTCTCTCTCTCTCTCTCTCTCTCCCCCCCTCCCTCTCCGCAGATTTAGGAGGGGCGGTATTTATTGTTTATTGGAGGATCACATGGGGTCCCCCCTCGCCGCCCGGGCCCTGATTGGCCGCTAAGCCCCTGCGGAGATAGGCAATGTCCGGCGCGCAGGCCGGGCGGGCTGCCTACCCTCGCCGCCGCAGGGGCCGTCCGAAGGCGGACGTCCAGCCGGCCAGAGCCAAGACGGCTCCGGCCAGACCAGGCGGCCAGCGGCCAGGCCCAAAGCTCCGCCTTTCCTGCTCCGCTGGTTCATGCAACTACTATTTAAAAGCATACGCTCGGTGTGTCTTTGCGCGTTTTTATCAAAGGGCTCCTCTCCAACAGCGAGTTATATTTCCCCCCCCCCCCCCCCCTCTCTCTCTCTCTCTCTCTCTCTCTCTCTCTCTCTCTCTCTCTCTCTCTCTCCTCTCTCTCTCTCCTCTCTCTCTCTCACTCTCTCTCTCTCTCTCTCTCTCTCTCTCTCTCTCTCTCTCTCTCTCTCTCTTTCTCTTATCCCTTCTGTCTCTTTCTCCTCTTGCTCTGTCTCTCTCTGTCTGTGTCTTTCTCCCTCTCTTCCCCCCCCCCCCCCTCTCTCTCTCTCTCTCTCTCTCTCTCTCTCTCTCTCTCTCTCTCTCTCTCTCTCTCTCTCTCTCTCTCTCTCTCTCTCTCTCTCTCTCTCTCTCTCTCTCTCTCTCTCTCTCTCTCTCTCTCTCTCTCCCTCTCTCGTCGGCACCTTTCACACCACCGCCACAAGTACCGGACCGGCGGGAAGAGAGGGGGTGAGAAGGACTCCCACACTGCCGCGCTATTCTGCGCTCATTATGAGCTCCTCAGTTCCGAGTTCTCCCGCCAGAGCGTGCCATACGTGAGTTCGATTCGGTTTCCTCCAATCCAATGCTCTTATTTCGCACACACACAAAAAAGAAAACACTGCACCAGCGATACTTTTCCTTTTAAAAAATGAAATAAATACATTGTCCAAGGACAACACCAAGAGCCCTCCAAAAGTCACCGCCCAAAACCCTCATCCCTTCCCCCTAAAAAAAGATTTTGGATTTATTTTCCTTTTTAATATAAAGAGTTGTAATATTTGATCGGCACAAACTGTGAACAGTGCGCCCTGTGCTCTCCTTCCATCTCCATAGTGCACGGTGCCTCGCCGCCCTTGTTTCCCTTCAAAGGCCCTGGCAGGACCAGTAATATCACGGTAATGAGTCACTGTGTGTGTGTGTGTGTGTGTATGTGTGTGTGTGTGTGTGTGTCCCCACCCCCCGATATTTGCGGGAAGCATGTGTTAACAAGCTCGCCCTCGCGTTGCGGCTGTTAATTAAAGATCGGCACTCGACCACACACACACACACACGCACACACACACACACACACACACACACACAGTGGGCCATTCTAGTCGTCAGAGACAGTACACATAGCGTCGCGCTTGCCTGCAGTGTAACCGCGCGCCGGTGTGAGAGAGAGAGAGGTGTGGGTGTGTGTGTGAGAGAAGAAGAGAGAGAGAGAGAGAAAGAGAGAGAGAGAGAGATAAAGGAGAAACATTCTGAAACCTCTCTCTTTCTCTCTCTCTCTCTCTCTCTCTCTCTCTCTCTCTCTCTCTCTCTCTCTCTCTCTCTCTCTCTCTCTCTCTCTCTCTCTCTCTCTCCGTCACTTGGAGCACACGGCGTGCCATGCAAGCGAGCAGGGCGTTGCGTTAACAGCCCGCGGCAAAAGTGAATGGGTTTGCTACCCATGTTACCCGTCTAGGGTCGGCTGAGGGTCGGCTGAGGGTCGGCTGAGGGTCGGCTGAGGCCCGGCTGAGGCCCGGCTGAGGCGGCTGAGGCCCGGCTGAGGCCCGGCTGAGGCCCGGCTGAGACCTGGCTGAGGCCCGGCTGAGGCCCGGCTGAGGCCTGGCTGAGCCCGGCTGAGGCCCGGCTGAGACCCGGCAGCGGCAGTGATGCGCCGGGCTGCCGCGGCTGCTCTGGGCCGTTTGGCCCATTCAGCGAACACCATTGTGGCTTTATTTAACCCCTTGGCCCCTGCTGCAGCCGCCGCGGCAGAGAGCGGGGGGGGGGGGGGGGGGGCGGAAATAGTAGGTCCGTGTCGCGAGCACTGAGCGTGCGAAATGAGACAAAGCTACTTAATTGTGCTTCTAAAATAAGAGGGGTAGGAAGGGAGAGAGAGAGAAAGGGAGAGAGAGAGAGAGAGAGAGAGAGAGAGAGAGAGAGAGAGAGAGAGAGAGAGAGAGAGAGAGAGAGGGGGGGGGGCTGCCGCTAGGGACGTCACAACCGGCCCCGTTTAGGGGGGAAGGGGGGGGACGGCACCTGTTCCTGCCGTTTGTTTGGGGCGACAACAATGCCAGAGGCCATTCAGCAAAGCAATCCATTCACAGTGCCATTCCGCCCGGGCTCGCTCCCTCAGGCCCCCCCCCCCCCCCCCCGGGCCCCCGCGCTGCCCCCGCCGGGGGAGGAGGGGGGCGCTCGGCCCCCTCTGACCTGGCGTTACGAGACAATATGGCGGAGAGGGCCCCCTGTTCTGTTGTGGCCGCCAAAGACCTGCCAACATTATACCGAGTATTTGAAATTGCTGTGCGACGTTATACCAGGTGTATCATTGGCCCCGGGCAGTTTCGGTTTTAGGCAGTCCCGCAAAGCACTATCTCTGTCTCTTTCTGTCTCACGCGTCTGGCCGAGCCAGAAAGAGACGGAGATAGTGTGTTGCGGGACTGCCTAAAACCGAAACTGCCCGGGGCCAATGATACACCTGGTATTGTGTTCCTCCTAGGCGCCGCGGAGCAGCGCTGGCGGCCGGGCCGGGCCGAGCGAGCGGTGGCAAGCGTAGGCTAGGCGGCTGCACCCTCAATTCTGAATTCTTCACGCAAGGCGAAAATACTCGTGGGAAGAATAGTTTGATCTCAATTTTTCTGCCAAGCAAATTATCTTTACTGCGAACCTTGAGTGCTTCATCCAAGTATCGCATGCGTAGAGCAAGATAGGGGGTATCCATGCGGGAAGGCTAGAACACACGGAAAAAGTCTATGGACTTTTCTGCACATCCACTGGCTTATGGACAAAGTTGTCACTCCAGCTATGGACAAATATCTTATTTGTCCACAGATGGTAACAATAGTGTACGTCGTAGGTCTGGAGTCACAAGTATTTTCACTGTGGACGTGCAGAAGCGTCCATAAAGCGTCACAAAAATGTCCATAGCCTTTTTCCGTGATGCAACAAGAAGTGGCAAGAAGAGTTGCCAAGAATACCCCCTAACCATCGAAATATGATTGAGCAGAGTATTCAGAATTGGGGGTGACAGCGGACGGCACCGGAGCGTACAGCCCCACACCCAGAGAAACAGAGTCTTGGGATATAAGCATTCAAGAATATTTTCTTGAATCAAGCAAATCTTAGATTTTAATCAAGAAATATTCTTAGAGAAAGAATGATACTATTGGATGCTTTAAGAAAACGCTGTTCCAGGCTTGAATCAAGTATTTGTTTCTCTGGGTGTACAAACGGACGAAACATTCGGGCAACACTCTGAGCTTTGCGCATTCGGGGCATTCGGGTGGTGGCTATGCGGATAACGTCGGGTAAACCCTGCAAGAACCGCAGCTCCCCGAACACACACACACACACACACACACACACACACACACACACACACACACACACACACACACACACACACCTACCGCCGAGACAGGCTCCCGCACGCTCAGGCCGAGTCCACCTTATGCTGCTTTCATCTGCAGCGACCTGAAAAAGAGCAAGAAAACCAACATGAGTGCGTTAAACTACTTCGCAAAGTTGACCCCGCGCACTGGATTTCCTCGCAAACGCAGTCACTGTTTTCTTTTCATAGTACCCTCTTTTCTATCTCTCGTGCCCTTGGAGCTTTTGGAGATCCAGTCTCACTCTCTCTCCCGATCACATACTCACACACACACACACACACACACACACATTTTCCACCTCTTTCTCTCTCTCTCTCTCTCTCTCTCTCTCTCTCTCTCTCTCTCTCTCTCTCTCTCTCTCTCTCTCTCTCTCTCTCTCTCTCTCTCTCTCTCTCTCTCTCTCTCTCTCCCTCTCCCTCTCTCTCTCTCTCTCTCCTCTCTCCCTCTCTCTCTCTCTCTCTCTCTCTCCTTCAAGCTCTCGCTCGGATCGCACAGGACATTTGTAAGGACCATTGTCAAGTCACACGTCTCCCGCCGTACCACCGCAGTCCCCGCGTGGTGGCGGCGTGGCGCGGCGTGTCGCGGCGTGTCCGTGAGGGCTGTAATGCGAGCAAGTCCCGGCCCGAGGAAGTCCCACAAAAGCGGCGCTATCGGATTTTCTCCGCGCGTCACCCCGCGCGGTCTCCGAACCCCGCGGACACGCCGCGGGAATGAAAGAGTCATGTCCATCGACCGGTTCGGGGCGATATAAGGGACTTTTGAAAAGCAGCGCTCGGAATTTCAGTTTCGAAAAGTCCCCCGTTGGGGAGCCGACTCCGACGGCGCTTACGGACGGGCCACGGTGGACCTCGACGGGTCGCAGCCATTCCCCCGAGGGGTCCACAACTCTGCCTACATGTGTAACACCGATTGTGTTGATTGTGTCGATTGTTGCAACAAATTTGCAGACGATTCTAAATTTTAGTCTAGTAATGGCGTTTTTCGGCCATTTTCAGCCCCTTACTGTAGCTTAAGCCTCATTTTAATGCAGTTTTTAAGATTTTTAATCGATGATTGTGCTTGATTGCCTCTAAAGCTGAACACTGATTGTCTCGAGTCGTGGACCCCTCGCATTCCCCGCCAACGACCGTGAAAACAAGTGATGAGGGTGAGGATGTTCTCGGAGAAAACAGATTAGTGTTACTTAGTGTTCAACGAAAAGTCAGTTGCTTCAAAAAAAAGTTAGTTGCGTCAACAAAAAGTTAGTTGCTTCGACAAAAGGTAGGTTGCTTTGACAAAAAGTTAGTTGCTGCAACACAAAGCAAGTTGCCGCAACAAAGAGGTCTCGTTGTGGGAGCAAAACGTTCGTTGGTGCAGCTAAGAAATAGTTCCCCTAATCAAATCATTTGGTTCTCGGAACCAAATTTACTGCTTGGCTGGAAACCAGCTAAAAAATTAGTTCCGGACACTATCCTTTTTCTCAGTGACCGTCCAAAATTGATCGATGACCGCGACTCTTTCACTGCCCGCATGGCGAAAACTCCATGCCACACACACACACACACACACACACACACACACACACACACGCACGCAGGCTGCACCTCGCCGTCAATTATCGACCACGCGGATAATGGCCCTAGTCAACAATAAAGGGGAGCAGGTGGCCCCGCAGAGCCGGAGGAGGTAGGGGGGGGGGGGGGGGGGGGGGGTAGCCAGCCTCCGCATCCAAACGCCATCTACTACGAGTTGTCAATTAAATTCCACTAAACGGACAAGACCAGCAGCGTGGCCTGGCCGGTGCATGTGTGTGTGTGCGTGTGTGTGTGTGAGAGAGAGGGTTCGCTATCTTTGAATGCGCCTCCCATTGTCCGCCCGCTGCACGGGGTCGCGGCAGAAGGGTCTTTGTGCATCACGCAGATAAGCCCCATGTCCTTCTTCTATACGACTACTACTCGGCGGCTCCCACAGAGCAGCAAAGTCAGCGCGAATAAATTCAATAAAACTGAATAATGTGCGCGCGCTTTATTTCCCGACAAGGTGTTACTTATAGTATTCCGAACCCAATGATTCCGGAGGCAACAGCAGCTCTGACTTTCGTTATCTGCACAATCGCGTGACAATTTTCTTTTTTATTCTTTTTTTCACATTCCTCGCTATGACCCGGTGGGTAGAGGGAGCAATGAAGCAATTCTACCCCCAACTTTCATTATATTTTAAAAATATTTTTCTTCCATTTTTTTTTTAAAAAACATGAATTTTGAAACTGTAAGTGTGAGTTTAGTGAGTTGCGTCAAGTGTTTGTAGAAGTTATTGCAGACAATCATTATTCGATTTACGAGGGCGACTCGGTGGGTCTACATTTCTTATTGTATTACATATTTTTCTCCACACATATCACACGCTGAGGGCGTGGCAATTTTTGGGCGCACAATTTAGAGCGGGCGTCTTGTAGCGGGGTCTAGGACCTAGAGCTACTTACTCGAGGCTCCCGAGTGGGGGCTGCGCCGGGCTGCGGGCTCCGCTGGGCTGTAGCGGGGTCTAGGACCTAGAGCTACTTACTCGAGGCTCCCGAGTGGGGACTGCGCCGGGCTGCGCCGGGCTGCGCCGGGCTGCGCCGGGCTGCGCCGGGCTGCGTCCGCTGGGCTCTAGCTTCATCACGCGCCAACGCTGCGCCGCTGTGCCGCCGTGCCGCCGCCCCGCCCGGCCACTGTGCGAGCCGCTGTGCAGCATTGACGAGGGACACAAGGATTGCCGGGGATTTGTGTCGGCTGGCTTAGGCTCCGAGAGGAGACGTCTCCTTTTCTGTGTCTTTCATTTTCGCTCATACACACTCGCACACACGCACGCACACACGCACGCACTCACGCACATTATTAAGGGACAGCAGGACGGTGGCGGCGGCGCTCGCAACGAGGTACGGAAGAAAAGAGTTGCTGGGCGTGTGTGCGACTGCTGCCGCTGCTGCTGCCGCTGCTGCTGCTGCACACTCTCTGCAAACATTCTCATACTTCCATTTCGCCAACTATGAACGATTCTGCTGTCGTACCGACTGCCCCCGCACGCCCCCTATCGGGAGCATCCCTGCAGGTCTCGCGGCCCGCTCCAAGGCCTGCTGCGCTCACCACCCCCTCCACCCCATCCCACCCCTCCACCACTGTTGCTGGAGGAGCCAGTGATCTGCGGGACGACCTTTGGCACAAAAGCCCCGGAGATAATATCCGGCCCCGTCATCCCCCCGACCTCACCCCCTCCCTCCATGTCATCCCTTTGGAGAGCGCCTCACCCGGGGCGTAATAATCCGTGTGTACTCATCACCTGCACAAGAAGCGGGGGCTTAACCGGGGATCGGGGTGGGGGCGGTGGGGGGAGGTGCTAGAGTGCTTCCGACAAATACGACGCGCGTGCGCGCGCGCGCACACACACACACAAACACGCACACGCACACACAGTCGGGCAGAAAAACCGCGGGTGACGTATCGGGCCGCACCGTACACTACTATACAACTCCTTCATAACCGAGATACGGGTCCCCGCACGGCCAGGAAACTCGGCGCTGACGAAGGATGGCTTGCCGATTCTGATGAAGCTCGGGACACACGCGGGTCCCCCACAGACTGTCAGTACTGAAAGCTTCGTGTTTCACATCAATTTGCCCCTTAACGATAAATTTCGACTGCGGGGAAAAATGTCTCGATATGTTGTCTCAACGTGTTTTGAACCGGCATTTCAGAGGTAAACTTTTCGTCCGAATTTGTCATGCTGAAAAACGTTGTTAAAAAGATTGTGGATGATAGAAAATTTCGTAGCGCTTAGGATGACAAACGAAATGGTTGTTTGTAATCCACGTGTGCACTCGGGTCAGCGCGTGCGGAAGGCGAGGAATTAACCGTTTCACGCGTGTCCGACCAGCAGTAGCGGCAGCGGCGGTGGCAGTGGCGGCAGCGGTGGCAGCAGCAGCAGCAGCAGCGCCAGCAGGGCCGCCCCTTCGTGCACACACACAATCGTGGGCGGGACGGCCGGCTGGCCGCCTGTTGTTGGCCATTACACAAAGGGGGAGGCGTTTGGCAGGGGGTGATTTGTCCCTCACAAAAGGGGTGGCGCCCGCACCGTGTTGCACGACAGTGCCGTGGTAATTGTGTCATCAACAAGGCCATTGTTTGTCGCCGGCAGGTTGGTGCCGCCCCGCCCGCCCCGCCGCCCGGCCCGTGCGCCCCACTGTCCGGAAAATTATGTCGGATCGATTTACCGACGGCGTATTAGTTTTGGTTTATCGACTGCAATCTAATTGGCAAAACAACAACACCGTGAATGAAAGGTCATCGACGATGTTTGTTCGATTCAATGTACCAGGTGTATCGTTGGCCCCGGGCAGTTTCGGTTTTAGGTAGTCCCGCAACACACTATCTCCGTCTCTTTCTGGCTCGGCCAGACGCGTGAGACAGAAAGAGACAGAGATAGTGCTTTGCGGGACTGCCTAAAACCGAAACTGCCCGGGGCCAATGATACACCTGGTATAGAGACCTTAAGAAGATGGTACGCTACTGGGCTACTGATCAGGTTGGTTGTCTGAGATTTGAGTTGTATCAACTGATCTGATTTCTCCGTAAAGTCAGCGGCAGGACAGAAAAGCTCAAGTTTTCAAAAACGATTCTGAAAACCAATTTTTTGGAAATCCTCACCGAGGTGCGGAGTCTTTTGACCTCAAATCACGTCTGGGTAATTGCCGCGTGGGTTTTATACGTCCATTTTTCTAAGCAGGCTTCTCTTCTCTCCTGTCTCTCTCTCTCTTTCTCTCTCTCTCTCTCTCTCTCTCTCTCTCTCTCTCTCTCTCTCTCTCTCTCTCTCTCTCTCTCTCTCTCTCTCTCTCTCTCTCTTCCTCTATCTTCCAAGCGCGGATTTCATTCAGGTTGTGCACGGGCCGATGGAGTGGCCCACACACACACACACACACACACACACACACACACACTCAGCACGGACGCTTATCTCAGGCCGCTGCCCCTGGATGAGGCCCCCGCCGCCCCGCCCCCAAGCCGAGGCCCCCGCCCGGGCCGGCCCTCCTCGGAGCAGCCATGTAGAATCGGCTTCTTTTTTAACACGCCGGGCAGGCAAACGAAGACACGGGTTGACGCCCGCGTGCCGAGCCGAGCGGAGCACGCGCCGGGGCCCAAGGCGCGTCCAAGCGGTGCCGGCTGTGCCTGGCTGTGCCTGGCTGTGCGCGCGCGACGACGCTCTCCCGCCTTGATGACATTTTTGAAAAGCCCGCGCGACACGGCGAGTGTTGCCACTACACGCGGAAGAAGCGGCACACAAAGCCAAACGACACCGCCGGCCGCCGGGCTGCTTCGGATTCAGGAAATTAAAAAAAAAGAGAAGAGGGGGGGAAAAAACACGCTCACCCGCGCAGAGATTTCGTGCACCGCTGCTCTTTCGCGGTCAAAACGGTGTGAGGGTTTAGTCTGAATACCTGCGCGGCAGCGTGAGGCAGTGCGAGGCTCCGGTGGACACTGGCGGTGCGACGCCCAGCGCCTGCGAGCGCCGGGGTAGGCCAGCCCGCACGACACGCGTGCGTGCAGAAGTCGTCGTTGCCTACCCAGCAGGCGCTATATGCACTTTTTTTTTTTTTTTTAAGTTTGTTTCAGGGGAAAAGATTTTACGGCGCTAGAACGGATCCGAATCTGAAATTAGAGTGGAGTTTGGTGTCAAGATTCCAGGAATAGAGTCACATGACCCTTTCTGATGAGAAATGGAGGGGATAAGGGGGGAGAGGGTCATCGTGGTCACTTCACCAGTAAAGGTCCCGGGGCCCCATTTTTGGATTCCTGGCGCCAAACTGAGAATCGTGTCTCAAATCTTGAGTCCAAAATGTTCGAAAGAACCTCTCCAATAAGTAGAGTTACCTTGTCGCCCAGAACCACGTGACTTCAGTGGAATGGACACGATGATACCCAAGCAGGTTCTAACTTTTCCAGACATGTCTGTCCGGCAAATCTTCAAAATGTCCCCTGACGGCACAGCCTCCTCCATGACTCCCTACTCAGATCCAGAAGCGCGGCCGCCCGCCTCACGCATTGTACCGTGACACCGCGTCTTTCCCGCTCCTTTTCCCGCCCCGCACGAAAATTAAAAACTTTCTCTACCCCGCGCCGTGAATACGACATTCGACACGTGCGCGGGCGCGTGTGCGGCCCGTGTGCGGCCCGTGTGCGGCCCGTGTGCGGCCCGTGTGCGCGGCCGTGCGCCTCAGACCATACAAAGTTGGCATTAAATGGGAGGACACGCTAAAGAGAGAGAGAGAGAGAGAGAGAGAGAGAGAGAGAGAGAGAGAGAGAGAGAGAGAGAGAGAGAGAGAGAGAGAGAGAGAGAGAGAGAGAGCAGAAGAAGAAGAAGAAGAAAAAGAAGAAGAAAAGGCAGAAAGAAAAAAAAAATACCGCTGGACTGTGAGGCCTGGGGCGGCGGGCAGCCCGACCAGGACTTTTGATGTCTTTACATGTGGCTTCGAGGTACTCAACTCAATCACAGTGCGCACAGGAACAGGGTGGGCGACAGCGCTGCGGCCAAAGCGCCCGGATAAAGGTAAGAGAGACGCTTTACTCGACTCTCTCTCTCTCTCTCTCTCTCTCTCTCTCTCTCTCTCTCTCTCTCTCTCTCTCTCTCTCTCTCTCTCTCTCTCTCTCTCTCTCTCTCTCTCTCTCCCTCCACCCCTCCGGCACTCCTTCCGGTCGGAGAAGCGAGGACCCAGCAGCGCCGTCCGCCAACCCCCTCCCACCCTCCCCCTCCTTCCCCACTTCCTCTCCACGGCCATGGCCATCCATGGTCATCTCCCTTTCCGGTTTGATTTGCTGCTTTCAGAGCAACGTTGTTTCATCTTTTTCATCCGACGCCGCCGCCGCGAGAGCACCACGACAGTACCTCCGCAACCCTCTCCATCCCCCCCCCCCGCACCCCGCCGGGGGGGGGGGGGGGGGGTCATGCGCGTCTCGGGGCTCTTTAACAGATAATATTTTAATGAAATATCTTTTGAGTTGAAAGCCGCTGAGGCTGCTGCTCTTTGCTTTAATGATGAACTGTAAACAAACGGCCGCCGCCGCCACTGCTGCTGCTGCTGATGCTACTACTGCTGCTGCTTTTGGTCGCACATCTCCTGGGGGACACAGAGAAGAGGGGGGACGCTCTTTTTCACCCTTTTGAAGCGTGGACGGCCACCCTACAGCCGGGCAGCAGAGCCAACAGCTAACGATTAGCGATGACATTAGTGGGTGGAGGTGACCCCACCCCCTCCTCCCCTCCCCCTCTCTCCTTCGCCTCTTTGCCGACAAAGTGCGAGAGCGTCCACGGACCCTGCCGCCGCCCAGCTAGCCGGTGCTGGTGTGATTTGTGAGATGTTGTATGCGGCCAAGTGGCCGTTCACACACACACGGCGACACACGCTAAGTTCTTATGTCGAATTTTTATGCGGAAGTTACAAGACGAAGCTCTGTGGAATAGCTCTGCGGAATAGCTCTGCGGAAGCTCTGCGGAAGCTCTGCGAAAGCTCTGCGGAAACTCTGCGGAAGCTCTAAGAAAGCTCTAAGGAAGCTCTAAGGAATCTCTAAGGAAGCTCTGCGTAAAATTGTGCGTAAGAACGCATTATTTGTCCCTTTACGCGCAAATATTACGGAGAGCTGACGCAATTCGTTACAAAATCGTCTGAAACTTCTGGACACAATTCCACATGAGAATGTAAGGAGGCATCCATATACCACGTGACCCAAAATAGGCCACTTTTAGACCCCCCCTCTCCCCCCGCGTGACCTGGCTAACCTGTGGCTGACCCCCCCCCCCCCCCAATTCGGTCACGTGGTATATGGATAACCCCTAATGCGTGTAAGCTTATATCTATATATACAGGGCCGTCTTTTGATTACGTAACACTGCCTACATTACTGCATATATATATATATATATCTCTCTGCAGTAATGCTTATTTGCAGGCAGTGTTACGTAATTGATAGACGGCCCTCTAGTCACTCCGCAGGCCGCAGCGTAAACAAGCAGATGTCGCATTTATTATTGCTTTTGATTGAGCAGGTGTCGCGGCAGCAGCGTTTGCCAAATTCCTGGCGGTCCTGGTTTGATTTTTTGTTTTTTTTTCCCCCCTTTTTTTGCTTTTGTTGTTACTTTCTCGCCTGATTAGCAGCGAGAGAGAGAGAGAGAGAGAGAGAGAGAGAGAGAGAGAGATGTCCGGAGGACAGGGAGCAGGGGATTTCGGAGGGGGGGGGGAGGAAGCCGAGCTGACCCCGCCATTCGCTTTTTTCCCTGTATCTCTCTTTGGTCATTAGGCGCGTAGGGTCGTCCTAGCCAGCGGCCATCAGCAAACAGCATTCAAAGACAGACCACAGCAGCAGCAGCAGGAAAAAAATAAAACTGACTTAGAAGGTGGCCGGGCGCCAGTACGGTCCGGCCGGATATACAGCTTTCATGTCGCGCTAGGCGAAAGGGGAGGGACGCGGTCAGTCTCTGCGATTTCGACCATTTTCATTTTCGCGAGTACGACGAGTTGGTGTGACTAAGACTCACATTGCTAGGAGGAGGACGGGGCAGCCGAGCGCCTGCGAGCGCCAGGGTAGGCCAGTCCGCATGACACGCGTGTTCAGCAAGCTGCCTACCCAGCAGGAGCCGCGCAGAGAAGAAAAAAAAATAAGTGATGACCGTCACGAGCGTAACAAGCAGTTTTACAGATACGAATGTCCTTATTCCCGTCGAAAAGACATTGAAGCGACAGGAAACCAGCGGCAGCAGCAAAGAGATATTGGGGGGGGGGAGGGGGAGCAGTTACGCCAAACTTTCCGCGGCCTGCTCCGGCTGCCGGCTGCCGGCTCCGGGCTCAGACTCCAGGCGCTGCGGTCTCGGAGCTCCGGTTGTCAAGTCCGCGCTCAACTCGGAGGGGGGGCTGAAGAGGAGCGATTCCAATCATCAATTTCGTTATACTCGCGGAATAAAAATGAAAAGGCGACACGACACAACATGTCCCTCGCCTGCAAAGGGGATGATATCAGGAGAGCCGGTGCGGCAGCGGGCCTCAAAGCGGGGCGCGCACAAACCCGCTCCAGATTACCCGCATATTTTCCGTCTCTTTTCGCGCACAACTTTGGTATCGGGGATTGGATAGGGCGGCGGTCGGTGCGGCGTCTCCGCGTCCCATTCCGAGGCAAGCGGAGCGGGTGGTGCCCGGAGCCGTGGCCGGAGCCGTGGCCGGAGCCGTGGCCGGAGCCGTGGCCGGAGCCGTGGCCGGAGCCGTGGCCGGAGCCGTGGCCGGAGCCGTGGCCGGAGCCGTGGCCGGAGCCGTGGCCGGAGCCGTGGCCGGAGCCGTGGCCGGAGCCGTGGCCGGAGCCGTGGCCGGAGCCTCCGGGAATAAATAGAATAATTCGGTGACCGTCCCGGACGGTGGCTGCATTACGGTGATTGGACTGAGGACCCCGGAGGTGACAATGGGACAGTGCCGGAGGAGCAGAAGCGTCAAGGGTCTCACCGCCCCCCGGTGAACTTTGCATTCATAAGGACACCGGGGAGGACGCCGGACGTCATCAAAGCAGCGGCAGCCTCCGGCCGCCCCGAGGCCTCCGCCGGGGCTCCGGCCAGGTGTAATCAAAACGTAATGTAATCAAACGGGGTCACCGGTACGTCCCGGGGGTGCCCATTGTAGCTCGGGCGAACTGAACAAAGGTCAACCAGGAAAGTGGAGACGACCAAGGCGGACTAAGGTTTTAGGTCGATTCATGCTGCGCGGAAAAAATGGCGAATCCAGTCAATCCTTGAGCTCTAACCCGGCAAAAATTTCCGCAGACGCTAGAACGGCAAAAAGAAGCTGCGCCAGCAACATTTTTTGATAACTCAGCAGACGCACCTACACTACTGACGTCCTGTTTCGGTTACCGACAAAGTCGCTGCTTCGGTGGGGAAAAAAAAAAAGATCCAGAGGCGATTCAGGAAACAATTTTTCCCGTGATTTTTCCCGCAGGATTTCGTATTATTTCCCATACATTGCGTTGCCACCGCCTTCGCGAATAAGCGGGCACCGGAGGGCACCGCCTTGCGTAAAACAGAAAATCGCGAAGGCCGCGGGCTGATTACACGCTTTTTTCCTCGTGCCTCAGCGTTTTCCTCATGTCGCCCACCCGTGCTTGCGCGACTTGTAAAATTGTTCGCCATTCCAAAGCGAGTTGCCGCGGAAGCGACCTCCCGCAGAGATGTGTGTGTGTGTGTGTGTGAGAGAGAGAGAGAGAGAGAGAGAGAGAGAGAGAGAGAGAGAGAGAGAGAGAGAGAGAGAGAGAGAGAGAGAGAGAGAGCGAGAGAGAGAGAGCGGCCCGGCGGGGGAGGTAATCGCATTGACAAAACTTTGCGCGCATGTGCTCCCATATACACGTTAATGACAAGCAGTTAGCGACGCTGACAAGTGATTGAGCGACAAGTGAAGGGGAAAAGGGAAGCGACAGAATGGTTCGCTCCGGGCCTCCGGGCCTCCGGGCCCCGGTCTGCCGCGCACCCTGACGTTTCCGTGAAGAAGACAAATCGATAAAAGTTTTGTGCGGATGTGGCTGCTGCTTGGCGAGGCGTTCAGCGCTGGGCGAGAATAAGCGGCGCTACAGCAGCCACAAAGTACACGGGAAAGGGCCCCGCGACGGAGCGGTTGGTCCTCCTCCAGAAAAAAAAAACACACAAAAAGTCCTGTCGATGTCGCCTGGTTTGTTTTCGCGGTCCGGAGCGCTCGGCGTGCAGAAGAGGCGATTTTCTACAATATTGCAAGTGCATCAGAAGCAACGAAGCAGAAAAAATATCGCGCGCTCTCCAGAGCTGGCGTTTGAACCCACGCCCAGCAAAACTGTCGGTTGAACACTCCGTATACTCACATTGTGGTGCTCGACTGGCGATCTCATAGCACCTGCCACTGGCTTATCGGGTTGGTTGGGTGGCCCTTCATCTCATTTCTGCAACAGAAAGAGAACAGTGGGAGGTGAGACATAGGAAGCAGTCGAGATGGCCACACGACGACCTCTACCACCATCCTACTGTCGATACGATATCGACAAATTCAAAGAAATCGGTGAAATCCACCGTCGACTCGATATCCAAATGCTATCAGAGCTTGATCTTCTTTGTCGATTCGTCAAAAAATCGATTTAAAAAAAAATCGGCCTTACCAAAATTTTGAAACCATCGACATCGATTTGGTACAATTTCGACACTCTATTCCTGGCTAGGATACCAACAACATGTCAGGTGAAATCCTGGCGCCGAGCTTTGAGTCGAAGTTAGGCCTCAAATCTTTGACGTAAGTTTTCGGAGCGAAGTCTCTTATCGTCCTAAAACTTCCCTTGTTTTGAGCGAGAAATAAGAAAGGGCGAAAGAGAAGAACATACAGAAGAAGAAGGAAGGAAATAAAGCGAGTAACAGAGACACAGAGAAGAAAGAGAGAGAGAGAGAGAGAGAGAGAGAGAGAGAGAGAGAGAGAGAGAGAGAGAGAGAGAGAGAGAGAGAGAGAGAGAGAAAGTTGAGGGCTGTGTGCAACAATTAGTGTGCACCGCACGGGGACGTGCGGGCCGCCATGGGGCTCCTGCCTAGCAGTCCATGTCCAGTCCTGATGCCGGCTGGACGCGGCTGGACGCCAAAAGTTTTGAAGCCGTAATAGACAAGTCCATTCTGGGCCGCGGGGATAATTTGCGGGTGCCGTTAGGAGCAGCGCAGGGATCGCTGAGCGGCTCCAGCGGAGCTCCAGTGGGGCTCCAGTGGGGCTCCAGAAGCATGCGTTGTCCAGCGGGGCACCGAAAGGCCGCAGACAATCGGCCCCGCCTGCCGGCCTGCCACTTAGGCGGCTTGTCAGAGCCCACCCATAAATAAGTGATGTCCTGGCGAAAGGATGAGAAACTCAGGGTGATGTCACGCTCTATCTATAATTCTGCCGTGACTGCCGCCATTCGAAATTACCGTCCAGCCGTCGACATATCTTAGCCGCGTTTCCTTCCTTAATTTTATATTTTTTCCCACTTTTGGGGCGCCGTTGAGATAAGGACAGTGCCAATCTGGTGAGACACAGGGCAGGATCGGGGAGACGAGGAACCTGCTGGAGAACCGTCTGCTGGAGGACCGTCCAGTGGAAAACTGTTTGCTGGAGGACTGTCTGCTGAAGGACCGTCCACTGGAGGGCTCTGTCCGCTGGAGGATCGTCCACTCGAGGATCGTCCGCTGGAGAACCGTCTGCTGGAGGGTTGTCCGCTGGAGGACCGTCCGCTGGAGAACCGTCTGCTCGAGGGTTGTCCGCTGAAGGGTTGTACGCTGGAGGGCCGTGCGCTGGAGCACCGTCTGCTGGAGGATCGTCCGCTGGAGAACCGTTTGCTGGAGGACCGTCCGCTAGAGGACCGTCCGCTGGAGAACCGTCTACTGGAGCACCTAGATGCACTGGAGGACCGTCCGCTGAAGTGCGTGAGGACCGTCTGCTGCGGGCGGAGGCAGTGCGCTCGGCTGGCGGACAGCTGGATGGGTCCCATGCGTATTGTGCATTGTGTATTGTTTCTATTTGTATCGGATTCCTCGCCGGCTTCAGCTAATTTGTGGTGGCAGTAACGGCACAGCCAGCCCTGGCCAGGCCCAGGCTAGTGTGTTGCCGCTGGTGCCGGCCACAAAGCCGGCTTGGTGTTCTCTCCACATACTCTCATCAAGATTCAGCTGTCACCACCCTAACCTAACTTTTTCCCTATCTTTCAACCATTGCCTTCGTCTTTGCCTTCGTTGATTCCCTCTCGAATCACTGAAATTTTCGATTTTTTTTTTCCATATTATATAGAAGGCTTTGTTTCCGATGGTGCGTAATTAACGATATATTAGGAAGCGGTTTCGGGTTGCAGTGCCCCCACCTGGCCCCGCTGCACACACAAGGATGCTGGAATGCACGAGTGAGGTTGCCTTCGCGTGAGGGACGGGGCTGCCGAGCGAGGGAAGGGGGAGGGGGAGCGGGGAAGGGTTCGGACGATTAATATGATGAAGATGGCTCGCTCGTAGCGGCCTTGGCCAAAGTGGTCAAGCTACTTACCGTGGAGCGGCGACCCGCGGGAGAAAGAGAGACGGTGGAAGGGAAAAGAAGAAGGCAGAAAGAGAGAGAGAGGGGGGGGGGGAGAAGCACAAAGATAGAGAGAAGGGCAGAGAGGATCCCGCGAAGCCTTAACGCGCGCGTTTTGTGAGTGCACACACACACACACACACACGCGCGCGCGTAGGAAGCACGTAGGTGCCAGAATGAGGCCTGTGGATGGAGATGAGAGTGTGAAGGGAAAGAGGGGGGGGGGGGGAGAAACCGAACTGTCTGCCTGGTGGAAAGACAACTGGGCGCATTAGAACAGCTTTTGCCATCAGATCAGGTCGTAGCCTCGCACAGAGCCACAGAAGGCCTGGGACCGTGTGGGGCTCGCCTCGCCTTTCATCATGGAGGCTCATTCCCTATAATTCTGGACAGAATAAAAGTTTCTAGGAAACAACAGATCAGCAAAATCGTTAAGAAGTTGTCTAGTTTGTTGATTCTTACAATAGAAGTCCGCATTGTTACCCAGATTAGGGTTGCGCGTCTTCTTTTGGTGAAATTTAGTAAGAACTTGGTTGTGGTGTCGCATCTTTTTGTGATGTTCCCACAACAAAAGGGGTCTGCCGTCAGCCGCACACTGAGAAAAATCTTTGGCTCCTGGACCAAAGGGTAGTTTTGTGCGTTCCACCTGGACCCTACATCTAAATTTCTCAGTGCACTGCTGCTAACACACTGGACAGGACCTGACCGGCCGGCAGCCAGCCGCAGCCCGGCGGCAGGGCTCGCCGCGCTGCCAACAGCTAGAGAGAAAAATCCCGTTGCGGCGAAACATGTGAGAGGGAGAGAGAGAGAGGGGGGGGGGGGACAAAGATTCCGACTGAAGGACGGCGGCAGCGGCGCGAAGAGCTCGGCGTTTGTAATGTCCGCTGCTGGCTGATCGCACTCGCGGACTGTCACCGGCGGACCGGCGACACAAAAACATGACTGGATTGAACCATGCCCCCCCCCCCCCTCGCACCCCAACGGCATAAAAGTGCCCCCCCCCACCCCCCCGCTTCCGGAGGCCAAGGCACGAGGTCTACCGCCCCCTTTCCTCCCCCTCCGCCCCGCATGTGTTTGTAGTGAGATGCGCCCCCCGCTTCGGCAAATATGCTCAGCACTGGACTCGACTGGTCTTACTTGGGATAAATTTGGTTGGCGGGGCCGGCGAGTGGGGAACACGATCTCATACGACTCTGTCACCACGACATTTTTCATCAGGCTACTCGCGGAATCATTTTTTTTTCGTAAAATGGCGGGAATTTATAAGAGAAAATGTTCCTGTAGTGTTTTGTTTTTTGTTTTTCTTCTTACGGATCAGAGGTGTTTCTTCCTTCTTTTCCTTTTTTATTTTTACGCCACGGTACACGACACGTCGCTTTTGGTCTCCTCCTCGAAGCCGCGCGCACACACACACACATGCGCACTTAGAGTAGATGGCAGCACCTGTCCGGCGAAATTAATGCCGATTCAGGAGGCGGCATGCAAAAATGCCTTCACGCGGCTAACGCGCCACAGGATTCGGTGCCCGGCCGCCAGAGCGCGCTCGCGTCGCGCACGGGGACCTGAGAACGGTCATACAGATAAATCATGAGTCCAGAAGTCCAGGGGAATTCAGAGGGGAGTCCAGAGGGGAGTTCCAGAGTCTGGAGAGGAGACGAGCCTCGTCTCCTCCAGGACAACAGAAATACGCCACCGATTTTCCTTACATTGTTTCCTCACAAATTGGGACTTTGCTCTCTCTCTTTCTCTCTCTTTCTCTCTCTCTTCTCTCTCTCTCTCTCTCTCTCTCTCTCTCTCTCTCTCTCTCTCTCTCTCTCTCTCTCTCTCTCTCTCTCTCTGCGATACGAATCTGATCTGGAATGCTGCTATTCGAGAACCGGCGGCGCGGCATCGGCGCTGCAGAAGCCGAGGAAGCTAGACCACAGACCACACGGACATCCTTTGTTATCGGCCCTCTCTCTCGCACACATGTCGGTCGGTAGCTCACTCCCTCCTTCCTCCGTTCGCTGTCTCCTTTCTCCCCTCTTCCCTCTCCCTCTCGTCCCCATTCGCCCTCTCTCTTTTCTTCTCTCTATGTCCGAGTGTCGGTGTCGTCTTCCTCCAATTGCTGTATTATTTCCACAAACCGGTTCAGTCGCCGTAAACAGCACATGTGATTATAGAGTTGCCGCTTCGTACGGGCTATTGGCCTAGGAGCCGCTGTTCGCTCTGGGCTGCCGCTGCCGCTGCCGCTGCTACCACCACCACCGCTGCCGCCGCCGCCAGAGGCGTGGCCCAAATTTCACGCTCGCTGACGAGGACGACCACAGCACGGCGGTCATCCTGGGCGGGCCCAGCTGGCCGGACCGCGGAGCTCCTCGAGAGGGAGAGAGAGAGAGAGAGAGAGAGAGAGAGAGAGAGAGAGAGAGAGAGAGAGAGAGAGAGAGAGAGAGAGAGAGAGAGAGAGAGAGAGAGAGAGAGAGAGAGAGAGAGAGAGAGAGAGAGAGAGAGAGAGAGAGAGAGGGAGGAAGGGAGCAGGAGGGAGAGAAAGGGGAGATACCCCACGCTCAGAGGGTTCTTACTCCCGCCAGGGGTGGCGCCGCGCGCGCCGAGCCCGCGGGGTCTCGACAGCGGGTTCAAACACCAGGCCATACGTGCGTGTGTGTGTCTGTGTGTGTGTATGTGTGTGTGTTTGTGTGTGATGAAAGAAAAGAAAATCACCTGCAGGTCAGTCCGGAAAGAGTAACCCAACCGCCCTCCTCTCGCATGGAACTCCCTTCTTGCTGTCTTGCATATTCTCTCTCCCTCCCTCTCTCCTCTCTCTCTCTCTCTCTCTCTCTCTCTCTCTCTCTCTCTCTCTCTCTCTCTCTCTCTCTCCTTTCTCTCCTTCTGTGTCTTTCTCTCTCTTCTCTTCCCCGCCGCGGTGGCCGCGGTATGCGGGGCGGGGAGGCCGGCGCGAATCGCACCTACTAGTAGCCAATCGCAATTAGCCCCCTTCCCCGCGGTAAAACGATGTTCGTATGAAAACGCCGCGTCCCGCATGCATCAGTTCGCTCACAAGGAATTTATTTAGAATTTCTTTTCTTTTTCTTTTCGTTGTCTTAAATTTGAAAAACCAACTCATGATAATTTTTTTTAATTCAGGCACCTACTTTAGCAACCTTTATGAATCTAACAGACAGTCAGACAGAGGATTGTAAGCGCGCGCCGCGTTTATCTGTTTAACTTTTCTTTTTCACAAAAATGGCTAGAATGCATGTGTACAACAACTGCTCGGCACGGCCTGGGCGCACGCTGACTTACTTTCGATTAATTAAAGTCTGCAGCGCGGTTTGTACGAATAAGGGCACGCGCCACGGCACGAGCCGGGCAGAGCGGCAGAGCGGCAGAGCGGCAGAGCGGCAGGCAAAACTGTTCCCCCTCAAGTGAAATACGCCTCGCGATCCCACACAAAAGCGACTGCACCCGGCTGCACTGCTTGACAGACTCAAACGACGGGGGCAGTTTCATTACCGGCAAGGAAAATAGAAAGGAAGTATCCCCCCCCCCCACACACACACACAAAATAAATGGCGTTAAACGTTTTACCGGAGAAGAAGGAGAACAACTGTTGAAGTGTCGTCCTTGCTAAATTAAATTTTCTTTGAATCACCATCCATCTATCTCTGTGCGCACTGCCCCCCCCCCTCTCTCTCTCTCTCTCTCTCTCTCTCTCTCTCTCTCTCTCTCTCTCTCTCTCTCTCTCTCTCTCTCTCTCTCTCTCTCTCTCTCCCCCCCTCTCTCTCTCTTTCTCTCTCACGCACACGCACACATACACACACACACACACACACACACGCCCGGTCACCTCGCAGGTGCAGAGTACACGGGCCGCGTCCGATACCCCGACAGTCACATTTATCATATGCACTGTATAGCAAACGAGAATACAGGTAACATACAGGTTGCCCCCCTCCCCCCCGGGTGCCGTGCATGGAGGAGCTTAGGAGGCCCCGAGACACGGCGGCAGGACCTGCTGGACTTGCTGGACCCGCTGGAGAAGGGAAGGAAAAGTATGGATTTCGCGATCGGCGTGGCGCGGCGCTGCACCGAGAGCTGACGGGCCCGGGACCGCCGGGGACCCGCGAGGCTCGGACATGATCACGTACTTGTGCGCCCCGCGCGGCGTACAGCGGTGGGGGGAAGCGGTCTTCCTCCCCCCCCCCCCCCCCCCCCCCCGCGGCTCGCTTCGTGCGCACCGCCGGCATGTGTGTGTGTGTGTGTGTG
This sequence comes from Odontothrips loti, assembly GCA_038380765.1. Classification (NCBI taxonomy): domain Eukaryota; kingdom Metazoa; phylum Arthropoda; class Insecta; order Thysanoptera; family Thripidae; genus Odontothrips; species Odontothrips loti. The sequence continues at coordinate 6,317,660 of CM076257.1, read as the reverse complement.
TGTGTGTGTGTGTGTGTGTGTGTGTGTTTGTGTGTGTGTGTGTGGTGTGGGGGGTCAGAAACCCCGTACTACTGATGATAACGAAATAGCGGGGACTCGAGCACGGTGGCTGTTTCTGAACACTCATCGCCGCCCCGCGCACGTTATACAGTTTAGTGGGCCGGGCTCGCGGCTATTTGGTGTGTCCGCGGCTTCAGAACATGGGCGCTCGGACCTCTCCCTACGGAAATTATGAGTGAGTATCAGGGGTTGATAGCTTCCGTGAACCCGGCAGGGGCGTAGCCAGACTTGGGTTTCTCGCTAATTGCCTACATTCAGGGATCTGGTACGCGGGTTGCCTCGTCCGGTCGCCCGATGCGGGGTGTTTGAACCCCCGCTCTGGCTACGCCCCTGTTTTTGTCTGAGTGTCGTCGTTCATTCATCTCTGAGTGGATGCCGCCGCGGTGAGGTCAGAGGCTGGCCCCGGCGCTCGAGAGCGGGGTCTCGAGGGAGCGGCAGGGAGTGGCAGGAGCCGGCGGCTGAGAGGCACTCTGGCCGGGCAGGCGGCGGCGGCGGCAGCAGCAGCAGCAGCAGCAGGCGGACGGTGGTCAAGTCAAGATGCTGCAGAAGGGAAGGGGAGGGGAGGGGAGGGGAGGCTGCGCTGTGAACGCATTCCTGGCCGAGCGCCAAAGAGGCCCCGCGCGGTGCACTCACTCGCATGGCCTGACCGCCAAGATGGCGCCAATCAAACATTATTTCTTAAATGTTGCAGAGAAGGGAAACGAAGCACGAAGAACGGCGGGGGGAGAGAACCAGAGAGGGGGAGAGGAAAGGGGGGGGGGGGGCGGGATGACGAGGTCAAAGGACGTAGCGCGTCGCTCTACCGCATGCTAAATCAGTGTAGGGTCAGTATGAGAAATAAAAACGAGCGGGGACCTGAGGAGGGGAACGCCGGTCGGACTTAGAACCTCCCAGGAGACAAAAAGATTAGCGGTAACAAATAATGTTTTAGTTGGTTTCCAGACAAGCAGTCAGTTTTTGTTCTGAGAAATTGAGGGAACTATATATTAGGTGCACCAACAAAGAGGTATACGTTGCGGGCACTAAACTATATTTTTTCTGCCTTTCGCTTATGCAACGAACCTATTTGTTACATCATCTAAACGTTTCGTTGATGCAACTAAAAATCAGTTACCCCAACCAAAATTTTATTTCTCCAAACCAAATTTTCAAACAAAAAATCACCTTAAAAATCAGTCGCGACTACCAACCTTCTTTTCTCCGTTTCCCAGTGACGTGTGACTGTCTGCAGACATCCGCAGATTAGGGCTGCTAGCGGGTTCGAATACGCCTCCTGGCAGGGAAGTGGTGAATTGTCACAACGAATTTGCTCGTTGATTTCGGGACAAGCAACAGATTTAGTTGTGAGAACTAAGATTTCGTTGGGACAACTAAAAGTCGGTTGCGTTGGAAAAACTTCCATTTTCTCCACTTTTCGCTGAAGCTGCTGACTTTTAGCTGTCCCAACGAAATTTTTGGTTCTCGCACCTGGACACATGTCTCTTGTCTCAAAATCAACGAACAAATTCGTTGCGTCAACCAATCAAATTAATGCGCGAGTTTTCAGCGGAACCCGGCGAAGCCCTCCAATCCAAGAGGGCGACCTGAACCCGGCCGACCCCGCCGGAGTCGTCAACAAAAACCTGTTGTTGTTGTTGATCTGAGAGAAATCCCTTACTGGCCTCCGCAGGCTGGACTCGTAGCACCGGACCAGATCAACAACAGCAGCAAGTATATGTAAGTGTGATAAGCTTATTGGTGCGTCGCTCTAATACCGGCCGAAGGGGACACTCCGTGATTGGGGGGCAGAGGCCCTTCGCTGCTGAAGGGGAGAGGGGGAAGGGGGGGGGGAGGTGGTCGGACTGGATTGCGCGCATCTCCCTGCTATAACAACAAGGAACATCAGTTAATCTTAGTAGCGCTCCCCGTCCCCGTGCCCTCCCCCCCCCCCTCCTCTCGCCTCCTTGGCGTCTTGCGTTTGCCTGTTATTCCCCTTATATCGCCATCTCCACCTCCAACGCCTCTCTCTCTCTCTCTCTCTCTCTCTCTCTCTCTCTCTCTCTCTCTCTCTCTCTCTCTCTCTCTCTCTCTCTCTCTCTCTCTCTCTCTCTCTCTCTCTCTCTCTAACACACACGCACTCCGTAAGGTCAGCACCCGGCAGCTCTTGATGGCGCGCTCCGGTACGCGGCGCAGCTTTTGCACCTGCTGCGAATGATAATTTGGAAATGTGTTCGGTAAAAATTTTACACGTTCGTTCACACGCTACCAACCACCACACGTTGGACGCGGTGGAATGCCAGCCGAGAACACTGAGTCACGACCCATCGCCGCGTTTTCCGTTTCAAAGACTCGGGGTCAAGTGACCTCTTCTGACAGAAAATAATATGCGTATAGGATATGGGTCGGGGTGGCCGGGAGGCCGAAGGCATCCACGATGAGACCCACCAGCCTAAAACAGCCCCTCTCCGGGGTGATACCGCGGCCACTGGCCGCACTCCTTCTCATACTTCTTATACTCTCTCTCTCTCTCTCTCTCTCTCTCTCTCTCTCTCTCTCTCTCTCTCTCTCTCTCTCTCTCTCTCTCTCTCTCTCTCTCTCTCTCTCGCTATCTCTCTCTCTATTTATCTATCTATCTATCTCTTTCTTTCTGTCCCTATCGGTCTCTCATTCTCTTTCTCCCAATATATTTCTATCTTTCTCTCTCTCTCTCATCCCCCGCCTCTCTCTCTCTCTCTCTCTTTATCTCTCTCTCTGTCTCGCTATCTTTGTCTTTCCCTCCCCTCCCCTCCCCTCCTTCTCCTCTCTCTCTCTCTCTCTCTCTCTCTCTCTCTCTCTCTCTCTCTCTCTCTCTCTCTCTCTCTCTCTCTCTCTCTCTCTCTCTCTCTCTCTCTCTCTCTCTCTCTCTCTCTCTCTCTCTCTCTCTCTCTCTCTCTCTCTCTCTCTCTCTCTCTCTCTCTCTCTCTCTCTCTCTCTCTCTCTCTCTCTCTCTCTCTCTCTCTCTCTCTCTCTCTCTCCCTCTCCCCGCGACAGGGCGGCAAGGCAGCGCGCCTGCGAGGTAGGCAAGCCCGCGGCGCCCGTGTGTTCGGCGGCGCTGCCTACCCTCCGGTCGTCAGGCGCTACGGAGCGGTACAGGCGGAGTGGAGTGGAGTGCGGCAAGTGCGGGGAGGAATGCAAGCGCCTCGCGTCCCACGGCGGCGGCTCGCAGCCCCTCATCCAGTTTTACGAATTTGTGCGGCGCTGCGCTGGGCGTGCGCCGGCGTGGGCTGCTGCTGCTGCTGCTGCTGCTGCTGCTGCTGCTGCTGCCCTAGAGCTGCGCGATTATCGATTAATAAAGTCCAAACCCATTATTTTAGTAATCAGCGAAGAATTTCGTGCAGTCGATTTGTATTGTAGTAATCATTAACGTAATTCCAATATTTACAATGATCGATTAACGAGCACATCCAAAATTGAAACCCATCGGGAACTATTTCCTCTCTCCCTAACGTGACCACACACTAATTTTCACTGAGAAAGGCAAAACAACGCAAAAACGCAGGAATAATTCTTCCGCTTTTAAAGATATTCACGTTAAAAGTACTTAGTTTTAACGTGAACAGTAGCGATGTATCGGCCCAGTTCGATTAATCGGTCCATTTCGATTAGTCGGAGTGATTTCTGATTATCGATTACCGATACAATTGAATCGAATGCACTTTCGATCATTTCGGTCGCTGACCGATCGCGATTGATTTGAACAATCGCACAGCCCTGTGCAGCCCCGGCCAGCCCGTCCCGCCCTCTGCCGGGCCCCGCCGGGACTAGGCCCGCGCTCATTGCTCGCGGCTCTCGCGGCCTGCGGAGATGCGGCGCCCGCTGGGCTGCGGCTGCTGCGGCTGCTGCGGCTGCTGCGGCTGCTGCGCCGGGACGGGACGGGGCGCTAACTCCTTCAGGTGGCTGGCTGCATAAATCGGCATAAATCATGACCTGGCTGCTCCCTGCTGCCCGCGGACCGGCGGACCACTAGTCGCGCCTCGCTCAGGTATAAAAGGGGGGGGGGGGGCTGATGAACACTAAATGTCAATGTACGCACGCCCTTCTCGGCCCGCACATGTAACAATGTACCGAGTGCTTTCTAATGCACAGAAAATCGCCCGCACCTCGTGAGCTTTCTCTGTCTCTCTCTCTCCCGGAGATGAGCCCGGCTCTGGGTCCTGCGGCGGGGCCCAGCGGGGTCATAGGCGCACAGGTGCGGTGGAGAGCGGCTGGTCATTATGTGGCCGAAGTGGCCAGCTGGTCCTGCTGCCCAAAACCAGACTCCCCCCCCCTCCTCCACCTCCTCCACCTCCCTGCAGCCTCCGCTGTACGCGACATGGTAGTACGGACCCACACAAGGCCGGAGTGGGAGGAAGTCTATCATCATCTCGGGGAAAAAGCGGAGGCAGGTAGCGGTATTCGAACCCGCGTGTCGGCGCAGTGCGGCGCGGCGGCGCGGCAGTGCAGGGCCCTTGCCCTCTCCACCCATGTCGTATCGCCGTTCGCGGTCCTAAAGGTGAGGACAGGCTCACATTCTGCAAAAGCCTGGTCAGAACACACAGCGCCGGCGTCGGCTTCCTGACCAGCTCAACATATACAAGTCCCCCCCCCCCCAAGAGCCGCGAGCCGAGCCGAGCAGCCGAACCGAACTGAGCCGAGCCGGGCCGGGCCTGGCTGGGCCGGGTCGAGGCGATCTGAGTCGAGCAAACCAGTCACTGCTACTATTCTGAATGCATGTTTATCGCCCGCTCAGCTTCCCTGGGCAGTCCAGGCCGGGACGGGCCGGGGCAGGCCGCAAAGAACCTGTTCCACTCGCTGCCTCTCTCTCTCTCTCTCTCTCTCTCTCTCTCTCTCTCTCTCTCTCTCTCTCTCTCTCTCTCTCTCTCTCTCTCTCTCTCTCTCTCTTCCTCATACCTGTGTGCGAGTGCGCTCGCCTCATGTTGACTTTGGTGCACTTCCACGCAAGCCTGGTCTGGCCTGGCGGGGTGCTCAGAGGACAGAGAGCGCATCGCATCGGCGTGGGCCCCCGGCCTCCAGTGCGAGTGTGAGCGAGAGGGACGCGCCGCGCCAACAACAAGAAACACAAAACGGGAAAAATGGACGACAAGTCATCAGCGGCGCGACGGAGAGGCGAAGCGGCGAACGAGAGGAGAGAGACAGACAGACAGACAGAGAGAGAGAGAGAGAGAGAGAGAGAGAGAGAGAGAGAGAGAGAGAGAGACGGGAAGGATTCACCGTTTACGCCGCGCCAGAGGCCGGGTTAAAACAAAGCGAGTCAGTGTCATGTGAGTGAGTGTTTAGTTTAACACGTCGCCCTCCGCCCCGTATGTGTGCGCCTCAGCAGCGCCCACCTGCCACCGTGCCTCCAGAGAGCTGCCTTCCTAACGCAAGGAAAGTATGAGAAAAATACACTCTCTCTATTCGAAAGCGCCAAAAACAAAGCACACGCGCAATTTCTCATTAATACTTATCATATTGTTCTCCACCAAAAATTCAGTCAAACTCGAAATTCCTGAATCACAGCACTGCGGCACTTCACATGCACCCAGTGAGCTGCCGCACTGGTTGCCTAACCTGTCGGCTGTGTGTGTGTGTGTGTGTGTGTGTGTGTGTGTGTGTGTGTGTGTCAACGAGCAGAGACAGCCTGACAGGCGGTGCCCACGCGAACGGGAGAGTGCGTGGACGACAGGATGGACACATCGACCGGCACGCCAAGACGACGCCGGGGCGTACACACTATCCTCACCCCTCTCCTCCCTTCACCCCCTCCCCCCGGGACCGCTACACACACACCTACACACACGCACACACTCACACACGCAGCTCCGGACGCGATATCTCCGCCCCGCCGTCTTTCTGGAAAAACACACGACGACTAATCCATAGGAGAGGCGGCGCTGTGGCAGAGCAGGGGAACAATCATTTTTCACACGGCTTCTCACGCACGCACGCACACTCGCTCGCATGCACACACACACACACACACACACACACACACACACACACACACACACAGGCCCCGCAGCCTGCCGACGGTCCAGTGAGTGTGAGGAATCTGTGCTGTCTCTGTCCCTCTCGGATGACTCCGGGACGAGAGGGACGACGACGGGACGCCTAGAGTTAGTCGAGGGCGCCACCATCTGCGTGCCGGCAGCAGTGCCGCCCGGAGGCCGGGGCCCGGAGCCCTGGAGCCCGGAGCCGGCCGGAGGGGATCGGAATGTGGCCCGGATCCCGAGGATTGGCCGGAGCCGGGGCCGCAGCGGGCCGGAGCTACACGCCGCGCGGCTAATGACATCATTTACCAAGGATGCGTCGAGTTGTTGTATTCAAAACGCGGGCCGAGGCGAGGCGCGGTCGACTTTTCTGGCGATTTTCGACACGAAATTGATACCTCGCGGGCTGGCCTAGGCTGGCCTAGGCTGGCCTAGGCGCCCAGAACTACCAGGCCCGGCACGGCCCGGTCCCGTGGTTATATTGTTGGCCGTCTGGGACTGCGCGGGGCGGGCCGAGACTCGAGACACGCACGGCCGCGCGTCCCGAGCCCACGTACCCGAGGAAGAAAATAGATCTGAGTTATTGGAATTAGTTCGATGAATTTTTCCGCGATTTTCTTTTGCGCAATTTTTTTGCAATTTTGCAGTCTTAATTTTTTGGGGTTGGCAGTAATTTTTTTTTTTTTTTTTTTTGGGGGGGGGGGGGGCAGTAGGAAAACGGAGTTGTCCATATCTCCTCTTTGGGAAGAGCGGTCTGTTCGCAAACCTACCTTCGCCAGTCCGCCCTGGGTATACTAATGGCGCCTGCTGGGTAGGCAGCCATGGCCCCCTGCACGCACGGGTGTCGTGCG
>CM076257.1:6233262-6305762 GCA_038380765.1 Odontothrips loti | reverse complement strand
CGTGCGGCTGAAAATGCGGCCAGTCCACGTCCGAGGTGCACACTGAGGTGTTGTCGACACACGTCGGCGGCCGTTGGCAGCCCTGCAGAGGCGAGGCGCTCCCTGATGGCTGCCTTCTGGGCGGTGCCTTCGGTGGCGGCGGCGAACTTAACGGCGCCTCAGCCTACCAGCTCCCTGCAAACGCTTAGGGCCCCGCCGACGGCCCCACGGCCCCCCTCCCCGTCTCGGCATAGAGGCCGTGCAGAACGCCCCCTGAAAAAAACACAGCTTTCGCGATAGCGACCGCCATGCGTGAGGGAGAGGAAGTGAGAGAGAGAGAGAGAGAGAGAGAGAGAGAGAGAGAGAGAGAGAGAGAGAGAGAGAGAGAGAGAGAGAGAGAGAGAGAGAGAGAGAGAGAGAGAGAGAGAGAGAGAGAGAGAGAGAGAGAGAGAGAGAGAGAGAGAGAGAGAAATTGACATTGAAATTGAGTTTATTGAGGTCCACATTTAAAAGGACTAATAAGTCCCATTACGAAATGTAGACCCGCTCTCTAAGGCAGATCACAGCATAAGTCACACAAGAAAAACAAATCAAAAATTAAAAATAAAATAAATATTTGCACACATTATTGCTAACACACAGGAAAAAGCTAATATTACAATCACAGATTGAGACAGTTCTTCAACATCAGTCTTCGTAGGGAAAATAAGGATAGATGGGTATAATTATATAATTCAAAGTCATTCCACACTTTAGCAGCTTGTATTAGGAAAGATTTATGATATTTTTCAGTTCTATGGTTGGGAATTTGAATCATCAGTTTTGATGACCGAGTACTTCTAGAGTTACAGGTGGATGTAAATTGAAATTGATGGTACAAGTAATCTGGTGTATTAGTTGTTGTGACTTTCCGAATCAAAATAGCTGTAGCCAGCAGACGCCTTTTAGTAATCCTCAAAATTTTAAGCTTTAGGAGAGAGAGAGAGACAGAGAGAGAGAGAGAGAGAGAGAGAGAGAGAGAGAGAGAGAGAGAGAGAGAGAGAGAGAGAGAGACCGGGAGAGGGCAAAATGTCCTTAATGTCTGCACTGATCGCTACCTGTTGATGGCGTGTAACAATCGTCGATCCCTCATGAACAATGGCTCCCGCTTGTGGCGCGCCGCCGCCACCGCCGCCGCCGCTGCTGCCGCTTGCCGTGGAGCCCCAAGGGCACTGGGCACGGACAATGCCTGCCCTCGTAAGTCAGCGTGGTCGCGGCGGCATCACAGTACAAAAGCCGACCGCAGGGCGCAGGGCGGGGCGGGTACCTCGTGGAGCTGGCGGCACCTCACCGCCTCACCGAGCCACCGAGCCGCCGCTGGGAACGCGCGCCTGACGAGCGGGAGGTAGGCCGCCCCGTAGGACACGGCTGCTCCGCGGGACGGCCTACCCGCCAGGGGGACGACGGCCTGTGTCGCGAGCTCCCCGCGTCAATATAGCGATGCCAGCGAAAAAAACCCTCCTCCTCCTCCTCCTCCTCCTCCTCCTCCTCACCCCTTCGACTTTCCCGTGTGTCGTTGGCCTGCTGCTGCAGCGGACGCCCCAATTCGCTCCCCCCCCCCTTTCTCCCTTCCGGCGGGATGCAGTTTTCCCTAAGAAATGCAACGGAACGCGGAGGCAGCAGCGACGACAAGGCGGCCCCCCTTCCCTCCGACGGGGACCTGTTCTTGCCCCCCCCCCACCTCCTCACCCACACACACACACACACACACACACACACACACAACCCGGTCCGGTCAAGCGCCTACCAAATTCTCTGCAAGGTCGATCCTGTCTTTCTCGCTCTCCTGCCTGACCGGCACTGGCCGAGCTGGGCCCACTACCTCACTCTGGCCTTCTCCTCTGCATTCCCTTCACACACACACACACACACACGACCCAGAGCGGCGGTTCGACTCAAAAGAGGAGGCCCCGGGCTGCCAGCACTACTCGGCAGTAGGGGTATTACAGATGCTGCGCCGGGCGTCACCAAAAGTATGAGAAACCTATCTGTCTTGACATAGCAATGTCGACGGAATCGAACATGGACTCAATCGATACCATAGAACAGAGTGCTCCGGAGAAGCTCAGGACGGAAGTGAGAAGTCGTAACGAAGAAGAAGAATGCAGGGAAGTATTCGGAATCCCGCGTGCCCTTCAAAAATGACGCAAATTCTTATATTTTCTCCGGGATTCTTCTTCTTCTTCTTCTTCGTTACGACTTCTTACTTCCGATTATGGCTTCTCCGGAGTACTCTATTGGCGTGATATTGGCAGGTCTTCTTGGCTGGGGAGGAGAAGGGCCCGCGAAATCACGACACTCGCAATTTTTCATCCGCGCGAACCGAAGTGCGGGTACGAACCGCGCGCCAAGCGCTTTGCTGCGCCGCATCTCCGCCCACCACTCCGTCTCGTGATGGCCCAGCTTCTGTCGCAAAGGCGTCTCATTGTTCACCAAATATCCCCTTAGTGGGCACACGCACGCACACACACACACACACACACACACACACAACACACACACACACACACAACCCGCAGGAGACAACGAGAGGCTATTGACACTAATGGGTCGGAGCCGGTCGGGGCTCCTCGGCATGGGGAGTCCCACCCACTGCCACTGCCTCCACAACCGCGGGCCCAGCGCCGCCTTCTAAACTAACACCTGCAACGCCCTCGCCAAAATAAGTTTCCGATAATTATGTAGAGGGACGTCGCCGGAGGAAGCTGGAGAAATAAACTGAAACTCTGGATGCTTCTGTATCCACCTACATTCTGGCCAATGACCTGGGCCGAATTCATGTTTCCATGCCAGCTAAATTCCTTCAAGACATAGGCAGCTTTGGCTGACATGTTCCCCTCAATAATGTTAAAAAAATGCACCTTGCGGTGCACACATCGAAGTGCGCGTCAAATTGTTAAAAAAACAAACAAACGAAGAAGCCGTGCAATCCTGTTAACGCCTGACCTGAAGGTTAAGGGGCTCAAGTGGTCGTTGCGGCGGGAATGAAATCACTTCAATCACTGCTCCGTATTTTCGAAAATCAAAACGGTTTTCATTTCTGTGCAATGTGAGTTGCGGGCGCCAGGCGCTGACATTGCTGCATGAGAGCGGATCACAAGAAAAGCGAGCGTGCTTTTAAAAAATGCGACGAGGATTTTACAAACCGACAGGTGACTCGAACAACTGTGGAGGGAAGAAATCGTCCACAACAGGGTGAGTGTCGAACTGTCACCGCGATGAACGGCATGCACAGCAATGCGGCCGAACGAGGCAGCGACACACGCTAAACTCTTGGCTACAAAATTTGTGCGTAGTTCCGCACAAAACGAAAGGATGCACTATAAAGTGGCGGACTCGTAGAAGCGGCAGGTGGTTCGTTCAGGTGCGGGCCTCACGCCGGCCGTTCTCTGCCGTCAAGGGTGGGATGTAGAAGGAGAGGGGGTGGGCGACAGTGGCGCCCCCTCGAGGGTGGGCGACGTACCTGATGAGGCGTGGAGACGGGGCGACGCACTAATCCATGCGCGCGACGGGTTGACACACAAATAAGACACACGCACGCACACACGCGCGCACGGACGCACGCTCACACACACACATGCACACTCACACACGCGCGCGCACACGCGGGGTCCTCTCACAGCGAGCGCGGCCGGCCGACTGGTAACTGGTCCGCGTTGTGTCGGCATGCCCATCCAGCAGCAGCAGCAGCATCCGACCCGACCGGCCAACGCGGGGGCCAGCGGGGACCAGACCAGCGGGCAGCGGAGCCAGCGGAGCCAGCGGAGCCAGCGGCCAGGATAGCCTGGTCCTGGCCGGCAGCGAGCCGGGGCCACCGGGGGCCGCTGGGGGCCCAGCAGCAGACGACGCGGGACGAGGCGACGCCCCCTCCTGCCCCTACCGCTGCCCCCTCCCTTCCCTCTGTGCCTTTCTCTCGGCGAGCCGGCGGTGCAGCGATGCACCTGTGCGTTAGCGAACACTTGTATCTGCATGCTGCTGCAGCGACGGCCGGCCGGACCCGGACTCTGCCCCCCCCCCTTCCCGCCACACGTGGAATCCGTTTCCAAGACGCTTAATAACCGCGGGTGTGACTGTAAAAGACGACAAAAAAAAGTTTCAGGAAAACTCCAGGGCAGCGCATGATCACACCACCTGCAAGGGTCTATGAGTTTTTGTCACACGATCCAGTGGAGTCCGGGCTTTCTTTTGATTTTCTTTTTTAAACAATTTTTGTCATGCTATCTAGAACATGTTTTACACCATTTACAGCTTAAAACTGTGCCAGATTAGCGTTGGCGCGGGGAAGACCCAGCTGACACAGTCAGTGCCTTTGGAACGCTACATTAGCGCAAAAGGTTGGCTGGGCTGAGCCAACGGGAATGCGTTGAGAAGCGTTAAAAAAAAAAGTAGAATTTTGGTCTCGCTGATTTTCGGGTTTAGGAGCTTTCACGGGGGACAGCTTAAAATTCCCGCGCGAACTAGCGGCTCGCAGGGATGGGGTAGCGACCACAATTCGTTCACCTTACTCCCGCTAGGGTGCAGCAGCAGCCGCAGCGGCAAGCGGCCGCAGCCGGACCAGCGCAAGCCGGACCTACTCCGCGCTCAGAAATCTGCGTTGGTCCGACACCTATTCATCCCGCCCGTCTAAAGTCTAGAACAACGAGAAGACTCTAGAAATGCTTCATGGAATTTCGCGAGAGAAAGAGTGGGCTCGACCTCAGCGGCCTGAAATCGGAATAAATGCCGATGAATGCAGCAACGCACGATGCTTCAAAAGAAATCGGTAGTGTCCTCTCTCCGCTCTTCAAAACTAGCAATGCCGGCAATTCTCAAGCAAATATTTCCATGATTTCTGTGGACTCGCAGCTGAAATTTCGGAACACAGATAGACGAGAGGCCGGGCAAACCATTTCATATGTATATTCCTGTGTAAAAATCTCCACCCCACGCGGTATATTTGAACGGTTGCCGCCTACGGGCCACTTTTGTAGCGCTTGCTCTCCGAGTGCCGATGGCTCTGCGAGGTTGACAGCCATGCTTGTCGGTAGCGTCAGTTCGGGGTTCGGGTCGCGGTCGCAACCTGCAATTTCTGTTGTTTGTTTGTGATGCGTAGTTCAGTTTTTCCTTGATGTAAACTCATGCGAGAGATGTGAAATTGCACTATTCCTGACTTGAAAATGGCTGAGCGCGTGGAGAAATGCACGGCCGATCCCAACTTCGCCGTGATATGCTCCTTTTTGGAGAGATTCGCCAAGCCTTGCGGGATCTCTCACCCCAACTTTCTGGAATTGCAAGAAATGCTTGAGAATTGCGAATCCGGTGAGTATGATTGCCTGGCCCTCTGCATGGTCATTGCAGTACTCGTCCCGCCCCGCCCTCGGCACCCTCAGGGCGTACCCGCCCCTGAAACTGTGTTTTCCCGGCCGCCAAGGGATGTCTGGAAGCCCGCGGCCTGCCTGCGGCTCGCCAACAGCAGCCGGCGTTCTAAGGTGTCAGCGGGGTAGATTTTGCCGAACAGTGCCGTTTTATTCACTTGGATAATCAATTTTAGTCTCATCATCAGTCGTTGCACGTCGCTCTCTAGTATTTTAGCGAGCGGTAATTTAATTTGAGCGTCTGCTGTAAAGGTTAAGGGCACACAAACAGACCATTAAGGGTGTTTTGGGTGTATCCTAGATCAGGGCCAAAGCCGCCTACCTCCCCGCTAGTTGCATTGATTTGTTTCGGCTTCTCCGAACTTCACTCAAACCCCCGCTGAAATCTGTGTAGGCTTACTGTTTTGTTAAGAGTTAAACTGTTATTGTTCTCTGATGATTTGTTTTGCTTTTTTATCATTCTTTTTAGTTAGGCTTGTGTTCATTGATCCAACTCAGTCCATTCATTGTTTGAGTTCATTTTGTTATTCATCTTGAATTGGCTTTCAATCTACATAACAATTTCATTCCTTTACAAATTTTGAAGTAGTTAAAGAATAACAGAGAAATATGTTATCCCTGGTATTGACAAAACATATTTATCGTTTGGAAGAAATAACATATTAATTATAAAATTATATTATAAATGCTCGCATCGCTCAGTTTTGGTTTTTCTTTCTCTGTTTTAATCCTATTGTTTTTTTCTTTTTGTCAATTTGTTTCAGTACCACAACCATTGGTGGATTTGCATGTAAAACTACTCCGTAAAGCCAGGAAGTCTGTTTCAGTGGAAAGATGGGAACGAGCTGTTGTGAAATTCTGTCACATGTATTCTGGTTCAGAATTTCAACAGGATGGGTGGGAACTTGAGAGATTAGGTTACAAAAACCTGCGTCTGGATGGTAAACTTAGGGTTTTGAAGGTGAGTGATATTAAATTTGAAAAATGTATTTTTATTATGTGAAAGTTGACCTTTTACCCATTTGCTTTTATTGGAACTTTTAGCTTTTACTGGAACATCAGTTTGATTTAAATGTAAAGTTCAAAGCTGAAGTCAATCGTTTGTCATCTGCTGACTTGCGGCTTCAGCCATTCGGTAGAGATAAAGTTGGGCAGAATTACTGGTTACAGCAAGATGAGTTCTGCAATTTGAAAGTATATCGTGAAGATGCTGACAATGAAACATGGCAAGTTGTTGCAAGGTAAGTTCTCAAAATCTTGGTCCCCATTTAATTGTTTTTAAAATATTTTGTTCTGGTCTGAAATCTATATTGATTTTGATTTTTCCCACCCTCTCTTTTTCTTTTTTCTAGTGATCGTGAGTCATTAGTTCACCTTATTGGACAACTTTCGGAGGGAAACTTAGATTCTGTTTTTAATTCAGATGATAGTAACAGTCAAGAAGGTATTGATACAGGTCAAGCTGGTGAAAATGACAGTTCCCTGAAAACAGAAAATACTGGCAGCAACTCAAAGACTCCTGCAGCTGATACAAATACAGCTACAGTAAATGACACCGGGGATAGTTTAAAGGCTGCTCAAACTGGACCTGCTGTTTCTGAAATAAAAGTGGAGGATGACACTAAACCCAGAGATAGTAGTGCTGATGATCGAAAGAAGGCTGACTGTGTTACAAAGGCTGATAAAGTAGATGCACCAGAACAGAAGGAAAAAGAAAGCACTGCCCTTATTAAGTCTGAGATTCAAGAACCACTAAAAGGAAGCAATGGTGAAACAAATGAGACTGAAAAAATATCAGATAAACGTCAGGCAGATCCATCAGAAGAAGAAAGAGAAACTAAACGAATGAAGATAAGTGATGTTGAAGTGTCAGAAGCAATTGAAGATCCACCTATCGTTGTTACTGGTGAGGGTTCTGGAAGAGAATGTGATTGGGGAAATATTCTTCCAAGTAACAATGAATCTGGAGTGGGAGATGCCATAGAGGAACCTGTGATGTATGTAGTTGGTCGTGGGTCAGGCCATGACTGTGACATGGGTAACCCTGCAAACTCAGATGAAACAGAGAAATCTGAAACAATTGCTGATAACAACCAAAAACCTTTGAACAAGAACTGTGATGGGGAATCTGTTTTAAGCACAAATGGAACGGTAGAAAATGTACCAACCAATTCAGATAAATCAAATGAAAATGATGATTCTGATTTGGATTTCCTCAAGACTGGCTTCTACTTTGGTCCAGGTACACTGCAGGCTAAAGACAGAATCCCAATGGGTTCACCTGAAGCAAAGACCACCATTGGTATAGAATCAGCTCACTCAGACAGTGAAGTCCCAAAAAAGGACGCCCCAGTAAATACTGGTCTTAAAAGTGAAGTTATCTCAAAGGAATCTTCATCTGGCACTGTAGTTCCAGAACCAGATTCCATAACAATTGAAACTCGTGTTTCAAGCACTCTGAAAGATGGAGAGTGCTCTAGTGTTTCCAAAGAAAGTATATTAGAAAATGCTACAAATCAAGAAGATGCGGCTGGAGTTGAGGATACATTGAAGTCTCTGGCAACATCAGTAGTTACTGACAGTAGTACTGCTGCCATAGAAGAGTCTGCCAGCATCAGTGCACCAGACGATAGCGTTGCTGCAGATGCACCCAAATCTGATGCTCTCTCTAAACCAATAGAATCTATCTCCTCTGGAAAGGAAATTACAGGTAACATACAAAATGATTCCCAAATCTCAGATGAAGCCGTGATTGCTGCTAACTCTGCAAGTGAAGTTGTTGCTGTTCATGAAGTTTCGTCTGAATCATCAGAAAATACAAATATAAGAAATACCTCAGAATTGCCTGAAGCTAAGGTCCAGCTTGAGGAAGCCAAAACATTGGAGCCTGGTTCCCACGCTCAACCCAATGCTAGTCAAGCACTTAATTCAATCCCTCCTGCAAATGAAATAGAATCAACAACAGAAGTTATTTCTTTTCAAGGTGCAAGTCAGGAATCGGGGCCATCTCTGGGCAGCTCAATGGTTGTGAAACAACCTGATGGTTCAGTAAAGGAAATTCATAAACCACAAACTGGAAGTTGTCCAGTACCTGCTGATATTATTAGTCCAATACCAGAAGCTGACCCAGGGATGCCACACCTCCCTCGTGCAACCCCACTTGAAGTCAATTTTGCACTTAAAGAACACTCAGGCGACCGTGTTCAAGAGAGAATTTCTGCAGAGGAAAATAGTGATAACCCTGTGTCTGCTGGAACACCCTGTGATCAAAGGAAACTCCTGAGTTTAGGTGAACAAGAAATTGAATCCACCTCTGATTCACTTCAAGGTAATCAAGCGGAAACAGAAGAAAGAACGCAACTTCAGCAGCCCTCAATTGTTACTTCAGATCAGACTCTAGGAATTGATCAAGAAAATAAAGAAATTCCTAACACAGATGCTATTAGTTCTATTGCTGCAGAAAATGCTTTGGTTTCAGATGCCCCATCTTATGTTGTAGAAGGTGCATCCCAAATAATTCCATCTGAAGCTCTACCTACCCCAACTACTTCTAGCAGTGACCTGACACCACCCAAATTGCAAGGCAGCATTTTAGAAGCCAGAGTGGAGGTCCCTATGCAGGCAGAACATGGAACAAAGTTGGAGGCTTCAGCAGATCTTCCAAGTGAATCAAATTCACCTCTATCCACGCCACAGGCTCGAGCAGAAGTGATTGGTTCTGTGCGACTAGAAGCTGTCACTGCTCCCTCACAGGAGCCATTCCAGCCTGAAGCAATAGCAGATACCATATCGCATGTTCCTGCTCCTGAGGCGTCACAAGAAAGCGGTTTCAAAGTTCCTGCTCAACCTAGTGATGATGCTCCACCAATTGAGCTTGCTCAGCCTCCCTCTGTAGCTTCTGTTGTTGCCACACAAATGGAGACTTATCAGCCAGTTGATGCTTTGCCACCGGAACTTCCTCCTCCACCATCTGAACTGGTGTCTACTACATCAATGGAAATTCCTCAGCCACCATCTGAACCAGTGGTTGCTTCTTCTTTGGAGATTCCTGATCTGCCATCTGAACCAGTGGTTGCTTCTTTGGAGATTTCTCCGCCGCCATCTGAACTGGTGTCTGTTACATCAGTTGAAATTCCTCATCCACCACCTGAACTAGTGGTTGCTTCTTCATTGGAGGTTCCTCAGCCACCCTCTGAACCAGTGGTTGCTTCTTCTTTGAAGATTCCTCAGCTGCCGTCTGAACTGGTGTCTGCTTCATCAATAGAAATTCCTCAGTTGCCATCTGAACCAGTGGTTGCTTCTTTGTTGGAGATTCCTCAGCCGCTATCTGAATCTGTGCCTGCTTTGCCACTGAAACTTCCTCAGCCACCATCTGAACTGGTGTCTGATTCATCAATGGAAATTCCTCAGCCATCATCTGATCCAGTGCTTGCTTCCTCAGTGGAGATTCCTCAGTCGCCATCTGGATCTGTGTCTGTTTTGCCACCAGACCTTCCTCTGCTGCCAGCTGAACCCGTATCGGCTTCGTCACAGGAAATTTCTCAGCTTCCATCTGCACCGGTTTCTGCTTTGCCAGTGGAGCAGCTACCATTGGTCATTGCATCACCAGTGGAGGTTCCCCAGCATCCATCTGAACCATTGTCCATTGCACCACCAATGGAAGTCTCTAAGCCTCCATCTGAAGTAACGGTCATTACTCCATTAGTGGAACCGCCTTCACATTCAGGGGTTTCAGGGCTTTCAGGTTCTGCTGCTATTGAAGATTTCCCACAGGCTCCAGTTGAGCACCTCCCTGTTACCTCTACAGCTGAGGTTTCTGAACCTTTAGACAGTTCGTCAGATGTTTTAGATGATGACCCTCCAGCTATTACTACTCTAGAAGATGCCATGCGCCAGATGGAAGAGGCAGGTGCACCTGTGCGCCTTGATGATTCAGATGATTCTGATGGTGATAATGGCGATAATGATCCCATGGAGGAGGTTGGTATAAATTCTTGTTTCCTCTCAAATCCTTAAATTTAAACCCCACGTGTATTAAAAACTTTCACATTTTTTTCTCTTTTCTATTTCTTCTAGTCTGAAGATGTTCATGAAGAGGAGGAAGAGGAAAAGTCATTTTTTGTGTTTGAGGGCTCAACTGGAGGATGGAAACATGCCACAACTGGTCAGTTAGAGGATGAACAAAAGGACGCTGATATGTATCCAGAACTTGAACACCTCCCTGTTGAGGCAGAAATTGCTGAAGAGGGAATACCAAGCAAAGATGTGCAGACCACACTGAAAGAGGTCTGTATTCGAACTTTCATGTGTTCAATATACTGTTTGTTGGGTATAATTGAGAAGAAATTTTTTTATTGTCTTTTATGGTATTGCAGCGCTTGAAGATTATTCCTAAAAGACCTACCCGCTCAACAAGATCAAGCGGTGGCGTAGATCCTGAGTCAGAAGAAGATGATGCAAAGGATGAGAATCCTGCTGAGGCGGACGCCGTGGAGGGCTCTGGGCGGGGAAGGAAAAGGAAAAGTCCAGACAGTGCAGACCCCTCCGAAAAGTAAGAGCACCACTAAAGCTTTTGTTTGTGTCGTGTCAGATGAATTGATTTTATTAATTTTCTTTTGTGTGCAGTGCTGCAGACCGTTCAATTGATGCTAGCAGTGACGACGTGGAGGACACTGGCGAGGAGGGTGCCCCTGCAGAAGGAGACGTACGTATAAATGGCCCTTTTCTTACAGGAGAGGGAAGGAAGTGTGATGACCGTCCTGCTCTGCTATGTTCTGCCCAGGACGAGGACCAGCCAGCGGCGAAAGCCCCCCGACGGGGTGGATGGCGGGGCCGTCGAGGCCGAGGTCGGCGTGGTGGGCGCGGCCGAGGCCGGGGCGGTCGGTGGGGACCCAACTCCCGGCCGTCGGAGGACCAGACGACAACTGAGGCCGAAGCTGAGGCCGAGGTCGCAGAGGACGCCGTCAAGAGCGAGACGCCAGCACCGACGCCCGAGAAATCGCCTCGCAAACCCCGAATCAGTGAGTGCCTCCACTTACCTTAAATTTTTCTTCCGGTTTCATGTTTGTGCTCTTTGGGTATATTCATATTCTATTTTGCTTTTGTAACAGGTCGCATGTTAGCAGAGCTCGAAGTTAATATGCAAACAGACAAGATTGGGGAGTCTGAGGAGTCAGGGCGTGGCGTGAGAACTTCTCGTCGAATCGCTCAGATTCGATTGAAGGTATGGTTTGTCAAGGCACTGTGTGAATCAATAGCAAGAAATTCAAATTTCTGCTCTAAATTATATTTTTTTTAAATTTCTTTCCAGGAACAAGCCGAAAGGAGGGATTATGAAGATGCCGAATTATCCCTAAAAGAAAGACTAAAAATCGAAAAACAAGCAAAAAGGGCTGCTAAGGAGCAGAAGCGTCTGGAAAAACAAAGAGTAAGGAGCAGAAAGAAGTGTTTTACTTGGCTTCCTTGTTTTGTACTTGTTACTTATTAACTCTCTTGTATCCTAGGCTTCTGCGGGCTCAGATTCTGATGAGGGTAGTAGGAAGAAAAAGAAACACAAGAAAGAGAAGAAACCTAATTTTAATCCTGGAACAAATGTGTGGAACCAAACCTCTTCTGGATCAAGGTATCATAATACAAATTTTGCTTAATGTAAATTTATGTTGGCAGTCAATTTTCTTCCAATTTCAACTCTAATTTAATTACAGTTCGGATTCAGTGTCGGCTGAAGAGGAAATTCCAGAACCTTCTGACGATGATGCTCCATATGTTGTGAAATCTGATCATGAATTTTCTCCTGAGTCTGATGTGAATGATGATGACTATCAGCCTACACGACGAGCAAGGACAGCTCGAAGAGACAAAGGTATGCCATGCTCCCAGCAGTTTACTCTGCCTCCAATCGATTTTTCTAAATTGAATACATTAACAAACCAGATGCATTGCAGGACCTGAAGCTGAAGCACAAGTTGAAGAGGAATATCCTTGTAAGAAATGTAATAAATCTGACCAGCCAGAGTGGATGCTATTGTGTGATAAATGTGACGCTGGCTGGCACTGTTCGTGTCTGCGACCAGCCTTGCTGCAAATACCTGAAGGAGACTGGTATTGCCCACCATGCCAGCATGTAAGTGCATTCTGTGCTCTTCAAATTTTTTACTAAACCCAATTAAATTTTTACTGAAACATTCATGTTTGTTTTCTTTTTTGTTTAGACCCGACTGATATCAAGTCTTCAAGACCATTTGAAGTCTTACGACTTAGATGTGAAGCGAATAGCATCAGAAGAAGCACGTCGACAGTATTTGTCATTTGTTGATGTTAGCGTTCAAAATATATTGCCAGATGAAGAAGCAGAAATAGTGGTGAAAAAGAAGAAGAAAAAGAAACTGAAAATTAAACACAGGGAAAGAGTCAGAGGAAAGAGAAGGAGATGTCAAATTATTGCATCCGATAAAGAGAGTGGAAGTGAAGATGATAGTGAAGATGATGTTGACAATGATGACAAAAATGATCCTGATGCTGAAGGTATATTTTAATCCTCTATATGTTTAAACAGCTTCTTCAAATGCTTTTTTTCTTTTTCTTTTTTTTTTTTTCTAAATAAATACTTTCAACAATTTATTATATGCCAAAATTATATTATGGATTTATCAGCATGTTGTTTTTATTGGATTCCAGGTGATTCTGAGGTATCATCTGGCTCTGCAGAAACTACTTCTTCTGGAACACCTACTTCATCCTCATCTTCATCATCCTCTTCTTCAGCATCTGAAAAGTCAAGTGATGAGGATGAACCTACTTATAAGCTTAGGCAAAGGCGACAAAACAATGTCAACTACAGATTCAGTGAATATGATGATTTAATCAAATCTGCAATTCAGGTGGGCTAACAGTTTCTTTTCTTTTTTTTCTCTCCTGTTTTTCTTTTTTCCTTTCTAAAGTGTTTATCGTCTCCTCAAATTCTCTTTTAGGATGGTTTTGAACCAGAAGATGAAGGTGGCAAGGCTGAAGCTATAGTGGAAGGAGTACCCGAAGACATAACACCAGCAATCCCTGAGAAAAGTGTGAAATCTGTAGGCAAAGTATTGGATGGGGAAGAGGAAGAAAATGATGAAGATTCAGATGAGGAGGTGAAGAAAAAACCTCAAAGAAGAGGAAAGTATTTAACTGATGAGGAGGAGGAAGATGAGCCTGAGAAAGAAAAGGATGAGGATGATGAGGAGGAAGAAGAGGTGGAGGAGGAAGAGGAGGTAATTATTTATTCTGATGTTTAATACTTCCTTGTTTGATTTTGGAGTACTACAGATGTTTCACCTATGTTACACTCTTTCTAGGAGGGATATGTACCACCTGTAAAACCTCCAAAACCTGCAAAGCGGAAGAAACGTAGCCTTACTGCATTAGAATTTAGCTCAACTTCATCAGATCCAGAAAGTGATGAAGATTTCAAGGGTTCCAGGTGACTCCCCTGACCTAGCTCTGTTCGAATTTTTCATTAACCAGCGGCCGCAAAGTGTTAATTTGTATTGATTTACTGTTGTAGTGCTGCTGAGGACGATGAAGAATTGGAGGAAGAGTCATACGGTTCTGACTCTGATGATTCTGTTGTATTAAGTCGACGGAAAGGCAAAAATTCTGCAAGAGCTGGGCGCTTCAGTAGTAGGATGACTCGGTTTGACAAAGAGTTCAGTAAGTATTGTTATCATTTCTGCTTTGGTATGCAAGGATGCCCTAGCATTTTTGTAACATTTCTTACATTGTGTAGAAAACTATATGTATTATTTCTTCTTTTTCTCCAGTTGATGATAGTAGCTATGACTCTGATGATAGTGATGCTCCAAAGAGAAAGAAGAAGAGGAAGAGCACTGAAAGGTATTTTTTTGTGTATTACCAGGAACATATGTGTTGCATGTGGGTTCTCGAATTAATATGAAATTTGATTTGTTGTATATTTATTATTAGGAAGAAGAAGAAACCAGCTCCTAAAAAGGCTGCTCCAAAGGGGAAAAAGAAGGGAAGAAAGAAGGCTTGGGATAGTGATGATTCTGATAAAGAAGTTCGAATCAAGAAGTCTAAGCCTAAGGTATGACCTTTTCAATATAAATATGTTAGAAAATATTGCTATCCTAGAAGAAACGCTGTTCAGAAGTATTAGGACTGTTATCATATGTTACACATTCATTCATTCTAGGCACCAGCCAAACGAGAGCAGTCAGGTTCAGATTCAGATGCCCCTGCCCCTAGGCGAACAAGGGGAAGACGGATGGATTACAGAGAATCTCTTATGTCAAGTGACGAGGTGATGGAACATGTTCATTTCTCCATTCATAACTTCCTTTGTTAAGTTTTCTGGATTTCTAATATGCCCTTCGCCATGCCCATAGGATGAAGAGAAAGAAAAGAAACAAAAGGGGAAGGCG
This sequence comes from Odontothrips loti, assembly GCA_038380765.1. Lineage (NCBI taxonomy): Eukaryota > Metazoa > Arthropoda > Insecta > Thysanoptera > Thripidae > Odontothrips > Odontothrips loti. The sequence continues at coordinate 6,290,971 of CM076257.1, read as the reverse complement.
GCAGAAGCAGCTAAATCAAAGGCAGCAAAGAAACCAGCGGAACCTCTGGATGTTCAGGAGACGAAAGAAGTTACTGTCACTAAAGGTTGGTATCGGTGTTTACTAAATTTAAGGGCTAACAACAGTGGTGTATTTTTCATTTTGTCGCCTCTTTCCCTGCACAGAGAAACCGAGGACGCACCCGCGCGTAAAGGTGACCCCACTGCGAAACGTGGCAGGAGGACAGGGAGCGGGGCCTCACGGGGCAGCTGCAGCTGCAGCAGTGGTTGCCGGTACTCAGGGCCCGCTAGGTACGCCACAGCCCGTGATAGTGGCGCCCGCGTCTGTCATTAGCGTCACGCCCTCCAAGGTGGGGCCTGGGCCGATCCCTGTACCCGGCAGCACGCCGGCCGTCACCATCACGCCCAGCACCAAGAAGGGCGTGACGACGGCGCCCTTGTCTGTGCCCGCCCAGATGAAGGGCCAGGCGACGACGCGCATCGTGGCACCGGGCATCCCGCCGTCCATCTCAGCCGTGCCCATCAACCCTGAGACCAAGGCGCCCATGGCGGCGTCCAGCAGTCAGTCGGGTGGCATCCGCTCGCTCAAGGAGTTGCAGCAGCTCGTGACGGCCAAGCCGGACAGTCCAACCACTCCCGTGGGGCCGGGGCCGGGGCCGCACGGGCCCATGGCCGTCCAAGCCATGCCGCCGGGGATGCCACCGATGGGGCTGCCCCCGCACGTCCAGCCGGCCATGGGCCAGGGACCACCACCCCCGCAAGGACCCCCGCAGGGACCCCCGGCCCCGCAGGCCCAGAGCGCGCCGCCGTCGTACCCGTCGTCGGCGTCCGGGCCGCTCATGGCCATGCAGGCCCTGGCGGGTGACTCGCCCTACCCGCCGTACACTCAGGCTCAGTACTACCACCAGGGCCCGCCCCTCCCGGGACCACCCAGCCTCCACGCGCCGTACCTGCATCACCCTCAGCCCACCGCACCGCATCACCAGGGCATGCCGCCGCACCACCCGCACCACCCCCACCTGGGGCATCCTCCCGGACACCCTCCCGGACACCCTCCGGGACACCCTCCGGGACACCCTCCGGGTCATCCTCCTGGACACCCTCCGGGTCATCCTCCGGGACACCCTCCTGGGCACCCTCCGGGTCACCCCTCGGGTCACCCCTCGGGTCACCCCTCGGGTCACCCCTCGGGACACCCCTCGGGACACCCCTCGGGACACCCCTCGGGACACCCCTCGGGACACCCCTCGGGGCACCCGCAACATCACCAGGCCCCTCACCACCCTCACCCTCACCACGGCGGGACGCCGGCCCTGCACCACGGGCCGCCCCACGGGCCTCCCCACGGCCCTCCGGCACCGCATCACCTCCTGCAGGGTCACCACGCCCCCGCGGCCGGTGCCGCCCCGCATCTGTCGCCCCACCACCCTCAGCATCACCAGCCCCTTCACCAGCCCCACCAGATGTCGCCCCACCACCTGCCCCTGCCCGTGTCCCACCACCCCTACGGGCCCCCGCCCCCGCAGCCGCAGCCGCAGTCGCTCACGCAGCTTCCCTCGGTGCCCTCCCCCGGCGCACAGCAGCAGCCACCGGCCGTCCCCTCCCGGGAGGAGGGGGAGGCAGAAGGGCGCAGCGAATTCGGAGGACTGGTCTCTTATTTCTCTAGCCAACACGACGACATGGACGGGTAGAGTGTAAATGTATAAAGTCTTACAAATGTACGTATTAATATTTATGACTATAAATAGCCCTATAAATAATTACATGTATAGATAGATAGATAGATTGATATAAATATTTATATATAAATATGTATAAAGTATATAATTCAGAAATGTAAAAGCTATATGTATGAATCTATGTGTACATAAGAAATAATGATGATTCCCATGTATTGTACATTTTATAAATAAATTGATTATTATATTGTAGAGAATTAACGTGTGTTGTGTAGAAACTCAGGTATATTAAGTAGATTGACTGTGCTATTAGCAACTGTAACTGCTTGTCCTTCCCTCTTTTAAGTCATCTTAGACAAATCTTCTGTTTTTATTTGGTAGTGACAACTAAAATCATGGGTACCGCCTTCTCTGTGTAGCGGATGTTGCTGACCGGACCGGGCTGTTCTGTCAAAGTTGAAATTGAAATATGACTAATGGAAAAGATTTTTAGAATTTGCGTTTTTATTCGTATTTAGTTTGTGTCCCCCAACCCCATGTAATAAAACGAAACTCGTGAGGCGTTCACACATCCTACGCGGGATGGATTGACAAGGTGTCTGATAAGGCAAAGGTATTTCCGTGGCCGAGGCGTCTGCGACAACAACCTGAAGGAGGATGGGGACCGGTCTGGTCGGGTGTCGGTGTGGTCCGCGGATAGCAGCCGCAGTCTGGCCGTGTCGTCTGCAGGCTCGAACCGGGCGTGGCTCATCAGTGCTCATCAGGAGCTGGTCTTTGTTGATCCTATCCTGGGCTGTCCTGTCCGAGAGCGTTGCAAGGCCGACAAGATAAGGGGCGGGCCGGGAGCGGTGGCGGGAGCGGGGCTCCATGCCCCATTGTGCCGCCATGCCCGCGCACAGTATGCACAGCCTGGACGACAGCGACGCCGACCTGGAGGTGGGCCGCGGCCTCGTGCGGCCCGGCGGCGGCGGCCCCAGCGGAGCCGGCGGCTGGCGGCGCCCTCGTCCCCAAGGCCGCGGCTGGTCTGCTGACGGTCAGTGAGCAGGACTCGTGATGCGAGCGCACTATGATTTAAAATAAAAATTAGTTTTTTTTTTTTAAATAAACTACTTTTTCTGAGTTTTTTTTCTTCCGATATTTACTTTTACATTTCTTTAAAAAATTTTGCTGAAAGTTTCTGACTTTTTATGAGTTTTTTTTTTGTGTGTGTGTGTGGGGGGTGGGGGTACACTTATTTATTTTGAGTGAGGAACCCCTTGTGCAGACCGGTGGAGCTACAGCTGCAGTAAGCGGACGGTACGCCTGGTGCGGCTGGCAGTGGTGTGCCTGCTGTGCCCGGCCCTGCTGCTGGGCTGGCCGCTATACATGCGCTACTCCGTGCTGCGGGACCTGGTGCTGCCCCTGGCGCCGTCCGACATCCGCGTCCTGGACCTGCACGTCTCCACGACCTGGTGCCAGGTAACGAGAGGGAAGGCGAGGCGGAAATGTTTTTGCGCTCGGTGGCAGTGTGACACATCGGCAGCGTACCTAGCTGTCTCGCACCCAATCGGACCGGACAGATAAGGTCCCCGTTCGTCGACCCCTCCCTGTCCCCACCGTCTCCCTGCACGCCCTGCCGTTGCACCCGCAGGCCCAGGAGGTGCGCGCCAACGGCTCCTTCAACGCGTGGGTGCTGGGAAGGCGGCCGCAACGGGGCAGCCGACGGCACGTGTCCATGGTGCGGGACATCCGACTCGACGACGACGCCAAGGAGTACTGGGGCTTCTACCTGCTGGAGGGCTCGGTCGTGACCGTGTCGCCGTGCGCCAGGTGCGTGGAGGGGGAGGGGTGAGGTGGGGCCCCATGAGCAGCGTTCCATGCCAAAATGTTAAAAAACGTATATTTTTCGTCTTTGAGAAATTACGTTACGTTAATTATTGCATAATAATGGCTGGAGTTATTAACGTTAATAACATTAACATTTGCTTCCTAGTTCGTTGAAACCATATTTTTTTAAAATTAAAGGTATATATTTAGCTCATAACATTTAACGTACAACGAAAATCCCCAATGTTTCGTGAAGTTATGGAACCCTGCCCAGGAGGTCCAGTGGGTAAGGGCCGCTGGCCGCTGCCCTCTCGCTCTATCGGGGTCCTATCGCTGTCCTGGCCGCAGGTGGCCGGGGGTGTCCCTCGTCGTGATCCGCGGATACGACCACCTCCTCCAGTGCGCTTACATCGGCGACGACTCTTCCGAGGAGGTGGAGGAGGTGCGGCGAGCCGCGCTGCGGAAGCAGCTGGAGGAGAACCGGCGCCTGCCCTCCCCGCCCGCGGTAGGCACATCCCCGTCGTCCCAGTCCCCGCGGCCCAAGCAGAGGTCGAACCTGCCCCAGCGCATGCACGTCGTCAAGGAGGAAGCCGTCGAGCTGCACGAGAAGACGAGGCCGTCGCCACGCCTCTTCAACTGGCTTGACTGGGAGGGCGACGCGGAGGCTTCTCCGGAGGCGGGGGTGGGGGCCGGGGGGTCTGCGGAGGTGGCACGGGGGCTGCTGGAGCAGCTGCGCGGCCTCGGCGCCACCGGGGCGCACGCGCTGGACCGTCTGCGCAAGGCGCGGCTCCGGAGGGATCTGGACCAGGGGGGCCAGGGGGAGGCCGAGAACACGGCCGCGGAGGTGGCGGCGCCGGCCCCGGCCCCCAAAGAGGACGTCCACGGCTGGGTCAACGAGACCACCAGTCTGGACGAGTCGCACTCGGAACTGTGGTCGTCGTTCAGCTCGTCCGAGGAGGCCCTCCTGGGCTGCGCGGGCCTGGTGCTGAACCTGCCACTTACGCCGCACCGCCACTGCCAGCGCCGGAGGCCCCCTGCAGACCTCGGCCAGGCTGCGGCCGCCAACGTCATCACGTACAGGGTGCCCGCCGACGGTCACTACTTCTTCGTGCTGGGCAGCGAGAACGAGGTGCAGACCAACTTCGTGCGCGTTCGCTTCGATCTGGACAAGGTGGTGTACGACATCGATAGCCCGCTGGCCGAGTGCCAGGGGCAGGGTGAGGGCGAGGCCGAAGGCTCGTGCGCGCTGCCCCTTCGCTTCCTCTCCGACGACACCCTCGTCATGGAGGTGCCCGTCCCCGCGGAAGCCGAGGCTCACCCCCCGGGTGACCACGTGCTGGCAGTCTCGACGTGCCGGCCGCGCACCGCCATGTACGCGGCTTGTGTGCTCGCCCTGCCGGCCATTATCCTTGCTTGCGCCTTCTAAAGCCTAGATGCCTAGCCATGCCCAGTCACCTGCTGACGCCGAAATGACCCACGACAATTCTGTTGTATTTATTTGTTATTTTTAACTTCTGTGCAAGTTGAGCTTGTTTTATACCTTTTTGAAAATGAAATTGTGTTGATCACAAAATGACAAGTATCATTTTTCGATTTTCAGAAGGTATGGTGGGTGCTGTTGAAGAAACTCCTCAGTGGTTTCGTGGAACATATATTTGGCTAGATTTTAAGCAGCAATTGTTACAATTCAGTGACTACATTACACTCACTGCCAATTTCTACCATAAGCACAATTAATATCAAGCAACATATGAATAAATAATCAAGTAATTGTAAAAATTTTAACATAATGATAAAAATGCTAAAATTATAATTAAGACTGAAATCCAAGCTATCACACTTTGATGTTTAGTGCTTATATACCTTGGAAAACAGAAAGGCATTAATCATTCTATCTTATCACAGAGAAGATGTATCTGCTTAACAGACCACTTTGCATTGTATTTGCTCAGACAAATATGATTTATCAGAGACTCACAAGAAAACACTTAATCAAGTCTGGTAAGTCATGATGAAGTACAAATATCACAAGGTAAAAAGCAAATTTACCTCACTTACTTTCAGGGTACAAAAAAGTTTTGACTTAGTTGTAAGTACAGTTCCAGTAAGACACTTTCCTAGGGGGAAAAAAGCAGCTCTACTGATAAACAATACGTAATTATAAATTTTTATAAGACTTCTACTTTTAAAGTAAAGTTTCATTGCCTTTGAAATGAAGAAATAACTTATTTGCTTATCAGTTCCAGGGTAAAAAGAATCCATGTTAGAATGGATTACAATCTTCAAAAAGAGTCTCAGATTCGTTAGCTGGAAGCTTGCGCAACTTCATCACACTCAAGAGAGTTTCCTTCTTCATCCTAAAACATTAAAAAGCCAAAAATAACCAATTATGAAAAGCAAAATAAATTATGTGTTGTTAGAACAGCAGATTAACTATTACAAACCTCTGGAGAATTTGGTGTGTCACCTTCAATAACAATTTCCTCAGGATCAGGGGCACGTGGCAAAAATTCCAAATCAGGATACATCTTTTTGAAAAGCCTCTCAGCCTGAGCATTACAAGTAATTAAAATAAACTAGAAACAAAACCATTATCCACGTACACTGAAAAACTAGATACACAACCAAAACCCTTACCTGTTGTACCGCAAATTCAAAATCAAGTTCTAAATCAGGACCAGAACACAGGTGGAGGTTTTGAGGCACATTTGAATTGAGGTAACTCTTTGAAGTCTCAGCACAGTTGAAGTACATCGACCACAAGACTTGTGGTTTAGTGCGCACTGTGGCTGCTTCATCACCTCCACAACTTCCCTCAGAAGCTGCTGAACTTGACTCCTGTAAGAAAAGATGGGAATAAAACTCAACTCATCAAGTATCAAAACTCATCTGACTGGGATATGGAATCAGAGGATAAACGCAAGAAATATCAGAATTTTCGTAATTTATGGACTCCTTGTCCTACCTGTCCTGAAGTTTGAGTAGATTGCGTGTCAGTGGTAATGTCATAATCACTGGGATTCACATCATCTTGCATGAGAAGAAAACCTGCGATTTCCTGCAAGTCTTCTCTAGCTGATTTGTTTTGCTTGCAAGTCATATGCAAAACAACTGTGAAATAAAGTAGATAAGTGAACAGGCCATGGACATTACATACTGGACTAGCTGTGAACAACTTACATAAACCCTTAGGACAAGCATGAGTGGATGGTCCCACCTCAATCACTGTCACTGTATTAGGATGTGTTGGACCAGGAGGAAACTGAAGAAATGTTAATGGTTCTTTCTCTGCAGGCATAATTGACCTAAAAATACATTCTGTTAAAGATTTGAATAGTAATCATTTTACTGTGAAATGAATGGCAGATACCTGCTACCTACTTGTTTGTAATGAAGACTGCTCGAGAAATACCACTGGAGGATGGATCCTCAAGGTAGTGGGCAGGAGCCTGAGAAATGCTCATGACTACATGGTCTGCCACCAAACGCTGTCCACATGAGACAACACCAACACAACGATCACCGGATACAACAATAGCTTTGGCAGGATGCTGGAGACAGTAAGTACCTCCAAATACTGCACATAAACTAACAAACAAAACAAACAAAACCAAATGAACACAAACACACCTACAGGCGTATGAGAGTTAGAAACATCTATTACTCACTCACCGGCAGAATGCTTGTGGGAGCTCCCCTGTGCCATACATGGGCCATAAAAATGGTGTATTTCCATAACGACCAAGACTATTCAAAAAACGCTGTGTACGCTCAACACCTTCCATACAAGGCATATCGTCTGTGCCCATGGCAATGGCATACAATACATAATGGAGGAGATGTGCAGTCAGACGCTTGGATTTCAGGTAGTCCAAAAATGTTTTGCTTTCAAATCCTATCAGACCAATAGTAAAAAAAAAATTACAATACATTTTACATAAAATAATGGAAACCAAATCAAGTAGCTACAAACCTTCAAATTCTTGGACCATGTTTTCAGAATCCATGCACCCAGTTAGTAGTTTCATCAACATGCGCTTCTCAACCACAGAAACATAGCGAGTTGCAAAAACGTCAGCTCGGGAGCATGGGACTGTGTTGAGCTCACCATCAAGCCATGTAAGAACTCGTGTGACTGCATGGAACTCAGTATACCGAGCAATATTTGATGAAATAAGGAGTTCTACAAGAGAGCCACGAGCAAACAACAGCTAAGGACAAAAATAATTAAAGCACAATTAAATGTGAATGAAGCTTCAAAATTTTGCTATATTAAATAACTCACCTTTGGAGCCAGGTCTATGTTGAAACGGCGGTATTCTCTCATTATGTCTTCTTGAGTCCAATTTCCATTCCTAATAAAGTTAGGTGAAGGCATCTTTTCTGACTCACTGTTAGTGTGTGTACGTGAATGATTGCCTTCACCACTATTGGGCTGAGATACAGCTGTTCCATCACCTTCTTCTTCATGACTTGTCTGTGACTTACGGCTCCACTGCTCCACTTGTGCTTCATTATTTTTTCTGAAGAATAGAACAAACAAGGAAAGAGTATAACTGTCACAACATTCTTTCTCAAACTCTGGTAGTTAATGTACTGATAGAAAATTAAAAAATCTTTCGTACTTTGGAATATGCCACTTAAGATTTATATTGCTAATATGAGATGCTGAATTTTTTAAGAATACAAAATCTTCTCCATTATTTATTTTCACATCAGAATTAGAATCATCTAGATCCGATGCAAGATGTTCCCCATTCTCACAATCTTTCACCCATTTGGTGAGGTTCTCTAGATTAAAAGATGCCCAGAGTCCACCATAATATTCATTCCTGGAAAAAATTAAGGAAGATCAGTATAGCATCTTTCGTTTAAGCTTTAAAGTGAAGAAAGGAACACTAAAATAAAATATGACAAGAAACTCACCCATCAATGTGGAGTACTTGCTTTCCAACTCTACTTGCAGCAGCTGCAAGAATTGATTCGGTCATTCCTGCAACACAAAAATCATGAATTAGTTTTTAAACCATATAGCGATATTCTCTTGACACACAAACCCCAAAACCATTTGAAGAGCTGAATTGTCAAATTTTAAGTAAGACTTGAAGCAGCTCATAAATGCATCAACTGCCCTGGGTGACAGCCTACATTTTCTAGCATTCTATTGAACATTTTCACCCACAATAAAAAACTGTGTTCCCATAAAGCAAAACCAGGGCCAATTCTATTGAACAAACATCATGAGAAGGGAGGAGGGTGCGTGTTCCACTCCTGATCAGTTACGAACGAAGAAGATGATTTCACCAACAAAACTATCAATGTGAGCCTGAACAAGCAAACAGAAGATCATTACCTGCGGGAAGTGGGAGGGTGCATCGACTTCACTCACCTGTTCCGACCACAATAACATCGTAGGTTGTGGGCAGGTCGCCGCCTGCACCCGCGGCCATCGTGAAGGAAGTCTTCGCCTGGCCGCGCAGCTATGTGAACAAATTACGCCTGTTCAAAACTTGCTATTGTTGTTGCTGTACTAACTTATCCTGCAGCAGCCGACGCCGAAATCAATGACTGGACATCGAAAGAAAACACAATAAAAATGCGGGGCGGGGCGGGGAAGGGAACACGTTTGTCACCCCCCCCCCCCCCCCCCCCTTTGAGAGCCCCTTTTGGCACCTTTAATGAGACTATGAAGCCAAGAAATGAATATCAGCTTCGCTACTCAATGACGTGAGTGGCGGATTGAGTGGAAAATAGATCTTGGATTTTACCTGAAGTGTTCTCATATAATTATAATTTCGATCGTGTGTGTCAGTTGGCTGGCAGTCGGTGCCCAGTAAACTGACCGGAACCGGATCTGACCGCGGGAGGAGGGGAGGAGAAGAAGGAGAAGGCGGAGGAGAGGTGACGCGCAGCCTCCATTTTCCTTCAGTTCCAACAAGACTCGACTCAACCAACAAAAACGACGCCGGACGCCATTACGGGACGAGTTGATTGAAGGTAACATTCGTAATCTTATTCCATCCGCGGAAAAATTGTGCGTTTTATGTAATTTTTGTGACTGTGGGTGAGGGGATAGAATTTTGTGTCCACCGGTATCTATCGTTGGGTATTGTTTATGTTAAATGGGCTATAACGTCATGTCACGAAATCGACTAAGTCGGTATTCGTTTGATGCATCCTACCTCCCTTGCCGAAGGGATCGCGTTTGTGTTCATGTACTTGAAATTTTGGGCGCGCTAGAGCAAGGATCCTCTCAATTTTTCCTGTTATGTGGATTTGGCCCGGTAGCGTCGCTACTCCATCCGCATCCTACCCTACCCGGCTACTGACGCCGGCCGCTCCTCGGCTAGCTTTTGGAATTATCTGCATTTACAACTGCAGTGCTCGTGAATAATTTTGCTTCGCAGTACTGCGTGTTAAAGTCATCGAGGCAGTATATTTAGTTTCGAGTCTAGCAGCTCAAGCGATTTTCGTTTTGCTTTTCGCGCGCTGTACTGTAACTGTCTCTACTCAAACTTGATCAATTAAACTTTCTGCACTCGGTGGGTTAAACAGTTGCACTAACTTTCGCTGATTCATGGTGTGAAGAGTTCTGATTCGGGCTGAATCCACGGGCATTCTTGTTTACCAAAGTCTGTTTGATAACCTCCAGGTTATCTGCTGTGTTTACCTGCAAATCTAACCAAGCACAATGGCTGACAATGATGATCTTCTCGACTACGAAGACGAGGAGCAGCCAGAACAGACCGTAGTCGATGGGTCTGGCGATTCGGCGCCCAAAAAAGAGGTTAAGGGTACTTATGTGTCCATCCACAGCTCTGGTTTCAGAGACTTTTTACTCAAACCAGAAATTCTACGAGCCATTGTTGACTGTGGTTTTGAACATCCATCTGAAGGTGAGAGGCTGAAATTTCATTAGCTTGCGTGCTTTTGAATTGCTTGCTTTCAATATTATTAATTCTGAATTAATCTTTGTTTACAGTTCAGCATGAGTGCATACCTCAGGCAGTTCTTGGAATGGACATCCTGTGCCAGGCCAAGTCTGGTATGGGAAAGACTGCCGTCTTTGTCCTTGCTACACTTCAGCAGCTGGAGCCAACAGAGAATCAAGTATACGTACTTGTTATGTGCCATACGCGAGAATTGGCTTTCCAGATCAGTAAAGAGTATGAACGATTCTCCAAGTACATGTCTCAGGTTAAGGTGAGTTGTCGTTCCAGCAAGTGTTGGTTGTTCCAGTTTTCTCCATTTGGGAACTTCATGTTCCATGGCATCTATGATGCTTAAGGATATGGTTAACGTAATTTACAATGTCCTGCTCACTGAAATAGTCCGTGATGGTTGTTTGATAGGTGAGCGTGTTCTTTGGTGGACTGCCGATTCAGAAGGATGAGGAGGTCTTAAAGAACAACTGCCCCCACATTGTTGTGGGCACACCTGGCCGTATCCTGGCGCTTGTTCGTTCGAAGAAGCTAAATCTGAAACACCTCAAGCATTTCATTCTTGATGAATGTGACAAGATGCTTGAACTGCTTGGTATGTGTTCAAGAAGTGGGAGTTTTACACTTGTATGAGCCATTTCTTTACTCTAATATTTTTCTTTGCTTGCAGATATGAGAAAAGATGTGCAAGAGATTTTCCGCAGTACTCCACACAGCAAGCAAGTGATGATGTTCAGCGCCACCCTCAGCAAGGATATCCGGCCTGTCTGCAAGAAGTTTATGCAAGACGTAATCATCCTTCCATACCATACTAGTCTTCGGGGATGTGGGGCGTGATAGTTCGTTCTCAGACACCCACCATACTGGCCATTTTTAAGCACACTACCGCTCAATTCCCAATTTCACATGACCTCCCTGTGTCCACCAACAGTCGAATTTTAAGTGACTTAGGCAATCAATTATGGGCTAGGGCAACAACCAACTTTATACACGTAGGCACAATCTGGGGGTTGGGTTGGGCCAAGAAGACTCAAGACATCTTTAAGAAGAAAGAAGATTCAAGAATGAAGATGCAAGATGGGATGGGGATGTTAGGATGAGAGGGGGGACACTACCTTTGTCATACCTTGTTTGCCCGGCACATCAATTCGTTGATAGATAGTATCTGGATCCTGTATGGCCGTCATGAAACCTACGTGAACAGTGACATCTGATCCATGAGCGTCAATCAACGCAGCCCTCACCACTCCAGCCTTTGGTATATGTTGATGGTAGATGGTCAGGTAATCTTGGAAGTGTGAAAGTTCACTACAATCAAGTCAGCCCCTCTACTGATGAGAAAAGCTGACCATCTGTTTGGTAATGTGAACATTTTTTTACCCCTTCTTGATGTACACGTGTGGCCTGCTTGTGGATTTCTTGAACTCCCCTGAAAGCGCGTATTCTAAATCATGCCCCATTATCAGTGTTCTGTGCTCATCACAGTATAATTTCATATTGTAATTCTCTAGTTCCACTTTTTAACAAATTTGAGCACACTTGACACCTGCATTCCCAGCTTTTCTATTTTTGTTTGTCTTTAGTGTTCTTTTCTGACATTTTAACTTTTGTTTGCAGCCTATGGAAGTATATGTGGATGATGAAACAAAGTTGACGCTTCATGGACTTCAGCAACACTATGTCAAACTAAATGAAAATGAGAAGAATAAAAAGCTTTTTGAACTTCTGGACATCCTAGAGTTCAATCAGGTAGGTTTCGTGATTTATCTATTTTGTGGGTCGATGGCACTTGTCAGTGTGGTGTTAACAATCCTAATTGTCTTTCAGGTCGTGATATTTGTGAAGTCCGTACAGAGATGTATGGCACTGGCGCAACTCCTGACAGAACAGAATTTCCCTGCCATTGCCATTCACAGAATGACCACACAAGAAGAGAGATTATCCCGGTATCAACAATTCAAAGATTTCCAGAAGGTAAGCCACCATTTTCATGGTTGGACTTCTTGTTTTTCATTGTGTTAATAGCTCAAAATTTGGCTCATGGCTTTTTCTTTTTTTAGCGTATTCTTGTTGCAACTAATCTATTCGGCAGAGGTATGGATATTGAGAGAGTGAACATAGTTTTCAATTATGACATGCCTGAGGATTCGGACACATACTTGCACAGAGTAGCTCGTGCTGGAAGATTTGGTACCAAGGTGTGTTGGCATCCAGTGTGATAAGTTTCCTGCATACATTGAGACGGAACTAAGGTGAAATTTCTTTTGTAGGGTCTTGCAATTACATTTGTGAGTGATGAGAATGATGCCAAAATTCTGAACGAGGTTCAAGATCGGTTTGATGTTAACATCACAGAATTGCCAGATGAGATTGACCTGTCATCATACAGTAAGTATTGTTAAAACCATGCTCTCCTAGTTGCTTAACCTTAAGAAACTGACTAACTTTTTTTTTTCTCCCACCCACCAGTTGAGGGACGGTAAAAATCCAGTCACTTGACATTAACCTTGTGATACGGTATGGAATGGTAAGCCTCTGTATTATTTATTTTGTTTACATCATCAGTCCTGCAATTCATCATTTAAGTCATGCATTTTTCTTTTCAGATGCCTAGCTGACACGGAGCATGTGAACATTGGCTGGCTTTAAAACTTAAGCACCCTACCTATCTTTTGTTAGTTGACAAACTGCATCATTTTAATATAGCACGTCACCATTCATATTTTTCCATTTCATTTTTTTTCATCAATTTCCTTTAGTGAACTCGAGGCTGCTTTAATCAGATTGTGCGAGCCAATTTTTTATTTGACGTGTGACCAGTAACATGAGTCAATGAGTTGCAAATAAAATAAACTGAAATTTCATTGGCATTTGTATTTTCATTTTATTTACCTCTACTCGCAGAAGAGTACTGCTTCGGGACTTCATGTAGTCTGACAGACATGGGATGACCCTCCCTTAGACTTGAATGCATCTGATCACTTTGACTGGATATATGATACAAGGTAGAAAGGAAAGGGTGGTATCACCTTAAAGAAACAACACAAGTTGGTTGGTCATATTGCATCCAAGTTTTTAATGTTGGAACTTTTAAGGACATACATTGTTACCCAGTCTTCTCAAAATGAATGATGGTTTAATACTAAGCTGAGTAACCATGACAACCAAGTTCACCATTGTGCAATGTGCTTTCTCTCCACTTTCGCATTCCAAGCTGAAAATGTAAGACTACGCCATGAAATTGTGCAAACATAACAATGGTTCTACGGCACTGGAATTTAAACAGCTACCATGAAGTGAAGAAAATTTTGTATTCAATGTGATCAACACCAGGAAAGACCGGAAACTTGGTTGCGGAGAATCCTCAATTACAGTGAAGTGAGAAAATTGCTCAATCCTAATGGAGCAAAGTTCAATTACAAAAGATCAAATTGTTTCCCACGAACACTAAACATCTCACTAATCTTAGCATTGTTCCTCAACAATGATACACACTTTCAACAATTTGGGTTGCATAATATTAAGTTAAATAATCTACTAAATGTGATGAAGTTTTCGGAGAGAGTTCAGTTGTTGATTGGCAGCAGGGCCAATGGGTCCAGGATGGCGATGGTGTTGACAATTCATAATCCCAACACTTATTCAATTGCTAAAGAACTGTGTGAAAAATTGGACACTTTTTAAGATGTACAAATAAAACAATTTAGAAGAGTACATGCAATATCACAAATTTGCCAAAACAATTTGAGGTCATGATATATTAATTGTCATGTGATACCTTGTGTAATAACCTAAAACATGACCACAATATTTCTTGTATTAATGTATTTCAATGTTTCTAAGCAAATCAAAGTGACAGACTGACATGTGCCAGCACTTAATGTAACGAAGATGAAGTAATCTGACAGCTGGCAATACAGCCTAGATTAAGTAATAAAGGTACTCGGCATTTTGCAGATAGAATTCAACCATTCACATAACACTAACCTCACAGACACTGAACTGCACATTTGAGTACAGCTTTCACACAAGATTCAACAATGGCAATCAATAACACAAACAATAGCACAAAAACATTACATACATATATTATCATATAAGTCAAACCAACAATTCAGGACATTGGCCTTAGCTATCACTTAGCAATGTATAGGCTGGTATAAAGCATAATAAAAATTCTTAAGATCACTCTCGCTCTGGTTACATCTTATACCTTTTTGAGATACAGATCAATTCTACTACACACATAATATGTTTTTAGAAAGCTTCACTTACACCAATACATTAAAACCAGGAAAAAAAAAAAAGAACTATAAGTTATAAAATGATACCTCAAATTTTGACGGACACTAGCTTTACACAAGGTTTTCATTACTAAAGCTTCATTTCCACATCTCCTTTTCTGTGTATTGAAATTGAAGCACTGACTCATTAGTGAAAAGGAATAAAGGGGCAATGAGCCCACTGTATAGATACACACCCTGTACAGAGAGCTAAAGAACATTTCAAAACAGCTTCGTGGCCAACAAAAATTTTGTTTACAAGGTAATTTTTATGTTCTTCCATCTTCAATCCTTCCTTGAGTAAATTTATTTCTTCAGAATTTTGCCTTAGCTACTTTAGGCACCGCATCAAATCTGGGTATAGGAAAAAGAATCACATAGAATTTAAAATGTTGGGTTTGAATTGTGGTTTACTTCATCCGCAACATAACATACTACTTACATTATCCACTGGATCTCCTTCTCCTTCACTACTTATTTCATCACCGAACTCAATATCCTCATCCAATCCGTCTTCCACGAAAGTGACAGTGTCATTGATACGAACTAGAAAAGAATAGAGTTAAGAACCATTAACATCTCAGCCCACCAAGTATATTAAAAGAACAGAGTTTCAAAAGCAGAAAGAAAAATAAGATTTATACCACATACCTGTTTCAGGGAATTCACCATATGTCTTCAAATTCCTAGCTTCATCTGGGGTATATTTCAGAATGACATCAGCTTTAGCATCTTGATAGTCACGCAAACCAATTAGAATAATATCACCTTGGTTAATCCACACCTGTTCAGAGAAAATTGGTCCTTTAAAAAATTGACATGTTACGATTTGAGTAAGCAGTAGAACTGTACTAGAGAAACAATAATACCTTCTTTCGAAGCTTGCCACGAATATGGCACAGTCGCTTTACACCATCAAAGCACATGGCTTCCAACCGTCCATTTCCCAACATTTTTGTCACTTGAGCATATTCTAAAGAGTAAACATATAATTAAAGTTCATGATTGTCACAACATACATTCATGGAATAATGACAAGATGCAGATCTGGAAACTTTTTTATACAAACCTTGACCATCTTCTTTGAAAACCAACTCTCTCTTCTCAGTTTCATTTTCGTTCTTTCCTCTCCTCCTGTTTTTACCTCCCTTTCCTAGACAATAGAAAAAAATAAAAATAAAAATAAAGCAATACATTTTCATTGATATTTAAGTCCTGACAATGAAATCTAGTGTTTCATGGTGGAGCAGTTAATAAAATTTAGGGGAATCTTGAAACACTCCAGAGTAAAATTAACTCATTACTCCATTCATTGTGTTTACAACAAACAAAGAAGTACAGGGTAAAGATTCAAACAGAGCTTGACTGATTTCAGAAAATAGCCTGTACTCAAAATTCGTGCTACACAGACACAACGACGTGACAAGGGGGTAAGTGTGCCAAAATCCACAATTCGGTTGCAACATATTGCTTACGGTCATGAATCAGGGCGGGGTGTAAACGAGCTAACTAGGCCCTGTTTTCAAAAAAGCCCCCATACGGAAGTTCAGAGGGGCAAATATGTATTCGTTAAGGCGAGTGTGCTAAATGTGTTCAGCAAATCTGTGAATTCGTAATAATAGAAAAAAAAAAAATACACGTGAATTCCTAACCCTACATCTGGCCAAGAAATTGGACGCTACACGGGTACAAGTCATGGTCCGTCACAATTGTAAAATTCACAATGTAGTGACGATTTGCTGTAAAACTCACCCTTATTCTTCGGCATCTTTTAGTAGAGTTATTTCCTCAATGCGGTGCAGAAAATAGGGATAAAGCAATTGCAAAACGGACCAAATAACCAAAATTGTCTACACCTTGTGAGACGATTGACTACTGCACGCGCACACACGCACACAACACACACACACACATGCCTGCAGACTCTCCAGATGTGGCTGATGCCCTTAAGATTAATCTTTATCTTTTGTTTTCAATTTTTAAAACAGAAATACAATTTTGGTTTTGGCCAGATGGCAAATTCTCAACTTTAAAAGGAACACTTCCGTACAAAATGCAGCCTTCACATGCTAGTTTGTTTTGGCATGTTGGTACTTTCAATACGGTCACTAGTGGTCAAAAATATTTAAATTCAACTATTTACAGCTTTACTTTACGTTTCAAGTATCAGACAGGTCAAGTTTCGAATGAAAAATATAAATTTTCTATGAATTTTTTTGAATCCGTGATATGTACATGTGTGAACACAAAATTCTAGCGTTGGCAGAACAAGTTTCCGCCATTTTGTGCAAACGCCTCTTTAGGGTGAGTTGGGTAATTTCCCAAGATTCCTTTGCTATTATTTACTTTCTTTGGGGTGTACACTGTTTTGTCAATATTTTTCGCACACTATGTGATCTTGTAATTCAAGGATTAAGTTTTTGGCACCAAAACACTCATGGTGTGAACCAATGGCTGCATGATGTGGACCCTTTCCAACACTGTATCGAGCCTAGCAAGCCATGCCATGTATATATCATACTTAATGTTCAAGAAGAATCAACCAATAGATGCTTGAGCACTTAACCACAATAGGAATAGGTACATTGAACTGAATCCCTAATTGATGATTGTTACCAGAACTCAGATTTTCACAAGCAAAGTACTCTTTTGTTACCATTTCTTCCAATTTTGTTCCAAATTAAATGACACTGCACTCATATACCAATACTTAAAATGTTTCCATCATTATTTGTAGCTTGCGAATCCAATTTTAAAAACTAAACTAATGTGGCACTGAGGAAATATATTTTGCTTCATGATGAATTTTTTTTCTTTTCAGGAATGGATAATCTTGAAGAGGAATCTCTCATGTCTGAGAGCGATAGTGCAACTTGTTTTGTAGTTGGCGGTTTGTGTAACTACTTTTGGTTGTGTTACAAACCCTTTGCTTTGTTGGCTCTTGCTGAATCATTGACCTCATATCCTTCTTTTCCAGATGGGCTTGGGGCTTTGGATGGCAGTGCTTTGCTATTCCAACCAGGTCAGTCAGTACAGCTTGAAGATGGGTCCACAGCATTCATATCAGCTTCTGGTCTCGAAGAAGGTTTGTTCGACTCAAAAATTTAACAATATGTTTTTATTCTTCAACTTTCGTCATTTCTTATTATTTTGGTTATTATTAGGAAGTCTCCAAGAAATTGAATTAGAGGATGGGTCTGCAACCTTGGTTGCATTCAACCAGTCAGACATTGACTCTGAATCACTAGATCAGAGTTGGTAAGTTCATTTGATTTGAAGAAGAAAAAAAAAAGAAATGAAAAAAATTGTTATTTGACATAAAATATTGGTAGCGTGTAACTCATCATATCTCTTTGATTTTGTCTTCCAGTTTTATTAAAGTGAAAAAGGAAGGAGCTCCATCCAAGCGAAGGTCTATTATTGGTAGAAAACGAGATATTTCTATTTCAGATGGTGCAGATTTTCAATATACTCTTGGTCTTGAAGATGAACAAGGGGCCCCATTCTCAATCCTTCAGTTTGAAGGACCAAATGATGACTCAGGTTGGTGAGACTTTATGACAAAATCAATTGTTATGTGAAACTTCACCTGTGTAAAACTTCATTTGGCTTTTCTTTGTGCAGTACCCATCTTAGGTACAGTGAAACAATCTCTTATAGATGAAGATGATCTGACTCGAAGCAGCATTGTGGGCCGTCAAACACCAACCATAGAAAGTGTTTTTATTGACCCTGATGATCCAATAGCAGTTGATGATGTGGATGATGATAACTGCAATGATGATGAAAATGAGTTTTTTAACAATCACGATGAAGAGGAAGGTGATCATAACACCTATGAACTAGATGAAGATAATGATGAAGAAGATGGAGGGTTTTCATGTCTAAGATTGAAAGTTCCAAATCCACCACGCCGGAGACAGGTAAAACCTGGAAAAACAAAGACCTATTCATGCACTGTGCAAGGATGCTCAAAGACTTACACAGCACTTCATCACTTAAAGGTGAGGAATATGTGAAATTGCATTCATTTGTATTGACATTTGGTATTGTGTTTTCCTGTTCGTTTCTTTCAGTATAAGTTTGAACATTGTTTATCCATAATTCTCTTCTGCAGGTGCATGCAAGAACTCACACAGGTGATCGACCATTTCTGTGTCCTGAATCTTCATGTAACAAGCGATTTGGAACGAATTATGCTTTGAAAGCTCATATTAGAACACACACTGGTGAAAAACCCTATCTTTGTCCTGAAGAGACATGTGGGAAAGGGTTCAAAACGTCTGGAGATTTACAGAAGCATATCAGAACACACACAGGTTTGTTGCATTTTTCTCATTCTTTCTTCTGATTTAATTTAAATAATTTAAGCAACCTGGCATAATTGTAATATTTTTATAATGTTCATTCATTATTTGTTCTTAAATCATTACAGGGGAACGTCCATTTAAATGCAATGTTCCTGGATGTGATAGATCTTTTACCACATCAAATATTCGTAAAGTACATGTTCGAACTCATACTGGGGAGCGCCCATATGAATGCACAGAACCAGGGTGTGGTAGAGCATTTGCATCAGCCACCAATTTCAAAAACCACATGCGTATACATTCTGGTGAAAAGCCGTATGTATGCACTGTGAAGGTAAGGAAAATATCTTGGAAAGTGTCATGTTGCAATTTGTGCTGTGAAGAGAGACAGGAATAGCAGTAATATTTTTTTATTTAAAAAAAATTTTGAACAGTTGTGTGGAAGAAGATTTACTGAATACTCATCCTTGTATAAGCATCAAACTGTGCACACTCAACAGAAACCTTATGAGTGCAAAGATTGTGGCCGTAACTATCGTCAGTCATCAACCCTCACTATGCATCGTCGAACTGCTCATGGAATTATTCAGACTACTGATGGCACTGAGATAATGTTGCAGTTTCCTCCTGTGCCACCAGACAAAATTGAAAGCTATATGGTAAGCTATTGTTTCCTTCATGTTTTTTATGTATGGATGAAATAGGTTCTAGTGAAAAAAATAATCCTTTTTGACATGCAGACTAAGATTTATTTTTCATACCATTGTTTCAGTTTCTGGAATTGTCAGAGGAAAACAGTGCAGTTGTACAGTTCAATTCAAATCAAATACTTGAGTCTATAGAGTCATCAACCCCTTCACCAGCACTCCCTGTGGCAACAGATGACAGTGATGATGAAGATACAGTCATTAGACCGATCATATCAATGGATGATGATGAAAATGATATGAAACAAATATTTGTTGTGGAAGATGCTGATATTACAGCATATGATGAGGTTTGTGACTCTTGGTGTTAAGCTAACATCTGGCCCTTCCTGATTTGTCCTGACCTTGTAATTTTTCTCCCCCCCTCACAGAATTTTGATCCCCTTGACAACAGCGTTGTTTAGGTTCCATTGGCTTGATGTGATTGTGGATATTGTCCTGAAACTTTTGTGGAATGTCATTCAACAAGAATTCAATTTAAAAGTTAATGGTTGAGAGTGGGTTAATTCTGTTACAGGTTGTGTAGTGAATATTTTTGACATAATGTTTAACTTGCTATGTATTGTATGTATTCTGATTGATTCAGAAATACCGTCAGGATGCAAAGTCCACGTAGCAATAATTTGCAGTATCAGTTTAAGAAATTACATTTGTGTAGGAATATTCATTTTTTATGTAGTTTGCTGTGCAAAATTGTCCTCTTTAAATTGTGGTATCGTGTGTATTTATGATTAGAATCATAATTTCTTGTTCGGATGATTTAAGACTTTAAGCAATCATCTCTGATTTGTGTCTTATGATTTCCTGGCTTGCTCTGATTTACCAATAGTAGGTTTGAGTGGCTTTGAACAAGTGTCAAGGAGCATCCTCAAATTATGTAACAAATCCTGTTTCTTTTGAAGTTCTCTAATTATTATTTACGTAATGTTGGGTATTGACTGAAATGCTTTCAAAAGAATGTGTATTTAGGGTGCTGACCTTGCGGTTGAATTTGTGCCCGTTCGACTATTTTATAGTGACTGCAACTGAGTACCTAAACTTCAGTTTCATGATTATAAACAATGCAACCTGTATAGTTTTCCTCTCAATAATTTGCTGTGCATCTCAGGTTTGTTGTTAAACCCCTGAAATTCAGGCATTGTGTTGAAGACTCAGTCTTTGTCTTGAATACCACTAACCATTAATACTAAATTATTCCTCCAAGAAACCCATTGGTTTGAATTGTTTTAAATCTAAATAGACAAACAGCACCAGAAAACACACTACTTTACATCTCAGTTGTACTGTTTGTGTTGATATGTTAGTCAGTCTCTTTGAATTGGTTCGATGCACAAAGATTGATGTAGCCATTTAAAAATTATACCATCCAGTCAATTTTATTTTAAATATGTAGCCTCAACAACCATGATAGTGATTCTTGGAGGTATTGATTTTAGTATTGAATTAATGTACATAGTAATGTGTGTTGTAAGTGATCTCAGAAAAAATGTAGCTAGATACTTATTTTAATCAATTGTGATACTTCTTTTATTTACAGTGTGTGATCGTATGTTTTTCTTCAAGGTGCACTTGAGCACTTGACTCAAGAATCTCTAACGTGTGCTTTTGTTTGTGTTCAGTGTGTTGGTATTATAGGGAAGGGTGCTTGAAAATAAATGATTTGAAAATTTATCTGTTTGAGTAAGGAAATTTCACAGGACAAAACTTGTCAACCAGTAAAATATGTTTGGCATTCATTCAGTAACTGCTACTGCTAAATCATAGCCTCTTTTTTTTCTGTCCTTAACATCTTGTGATCTTTAAGAAAAGAAATGGTAATCCTGTAATAAAGTGATGCAAGTTCCAAAGTTATATGTTAAGCTCAAGGCGCTTGTAAAAATTCATTGCTTGCTGTGTAATTGTTTATAGATGTGATCAAGGCAAACCCGCCAAACTCAAGTGACTGGTCCAAATAGCATGGCTGTTGGAGGTGATTCCCCAGGGCTGAGGGGACATATTGTAAAATTTGTATGATTTTGAAAGTCAAAAATCTTTCAAACATAAGTTATTTTCTATGTGTGTGTTTTTTTTTTGTGACTCTTTGAAATTCCTTGCAGTTGTGTAAATAGATGCCATGAGAAAAATGTGTGTTGTTACCCTATTATGTCCATGCTCACATTTTACATCATTATTTTGCTCTGAATTGAAAAGTGTCATATTGTGAAGTTTGTGTAACTTGTCTTGCTGTACCTGCTTAATTAAATGAGGAGAGGAAACTGATACAAAGGGGCTGCTTCCTTTCTTTCAAGAAATGTTGTTCTGGGTGATTAAAAATGAATGCGCCAAACTGTGTCAACATTTCTCTCCCCTCCTCCTCCTCCTCTACCCGAAATGCCGTAACCGCACCCCAGGGCCGTAGCCAGACTTGGGTTTCGGAGGGGGATATGTCGTGCTCATTGCCTACATTCAGGCGTTTGTTATGCGGATTGCTTACCCCGGTCGCCGTTTTTTTTTTTTTTTTTTTTTTTGGGGGGGGGGGGGATTAAACCCCTGGCAACGGCCGGCCCTGCCGCACTCCGCACTCTATCCAAAAACAAGGAGACACATCCTCTAGCTTCGCTCACTGCCGCTTCTCCAAAGAGTGGAAGAGGCCACTGGGTAGGTAGGGCACTCGGTACTGGCCCAGCTCTGCCAGTCTGCCAGGGCAGGCATGCCGCCACCGATACGATGCGAGACAGATTAGGGAGAGATAAGCTGATAAGGGAGAGGGAGCCACCTGGCGGGGCAGGGCAGCGAGGGGAATCTTATCGAAGAGACTCGCATTGCAGGCTTGGCTGGGTGCGACTCGACTCGCCTTCCCGCGTGGTCATGGCGTTTTCAGTCACGCCCTGGGACCTCCCTGCACCTGTACTGTACCGCTGGTACCGGACTCGGGGGGGTAAGTGAAGAGGGGGGAGGGGGCGGGATCGCAAATCACTTGCTTGACCAGGTCTATCGCAGTAACCAGCAGCACCCAATCATTTTTTTATTTCATTTTTTCAGGACCTATTTACAATAGTTTCTCCTTGTTTCAGGACAAGGTGCACACTGGAAAGAGAAAATGTAAATTTTGTAAACGCAAATTAAAAAAAAACTTTTATGGATTGCGAACATTTTACGAACTAATTCTTCAAAAATTTTAAGGAGTTTCATTTATATGAAAATTTAGAAGGAAGTGGCCAAATAACTAGACCTTATATCCTGAAATTTATTGAGTCAAAAATCATTGGGTCATTGCGCGGGTTCGAATATTTTTGTGGCGGAACCAAAGCCAGACTAGCTGCTGCTAGACTACGACAAGAGGCGGGCGATGGAGGTCAGCACCGGGGCATCGGTGTGGTTGATGCCGATGCTGTGGCTGCTGCTAGCCCAGAGCAGCGGCAGCACCGGCAGCCTGGCCCAGCGCTTCGGCCGACCCCACCAGCAGAACCCCTGGCAGCAGTACCCACAGGGCCCAGGCGGCCCAGGCCAACGCGGGGGACCCGGTGAACCCCCTTATGCTGGACCGGGCTTCGTCGTCGGCGGCGTTGGCTACCCGTTCGGGGAGACAGGTGAGGTACCCAAATGTCTGCACCCGCCCACGAGTTCGCAAGTCTTGACAAGGGAGCAAAGGATAGTGCCTACAAGTGTAAATTAGCACAAGTGACTCATACTTGGAGACTGGAATTTGAAAAAAAAAAAAATGATTTCGAAAGTTTTACAAATCCCGTGAATTGACAGGAGAAAAAAATTGTCTCAGAAATGAAAAATTGTGATTTCTCGACGCTCTATGGGCTGAAATAACTTTTTGGTAAAAAAAAATTCTCGTTTTTTTAAAATAGGTTTTGGGGCCCTAAAAAACTGTGTAAAACAAAATATATTTGTACCTACTACAGTACTTGGAAACCCGAAGTATGAGCTACCACAGTGCTAATTGATATTTGTGGGCACTTCGTTCGTTGTGAGCCCTCTCTCTCCCTGCAGACGACGACGTCCTCGGCGGCCCCTGCGAGTACGACGAGCACTGCTACTCTGTGGAGCACACCTTCTGCCTCAACCACAAGAGCTGCGAGTGCAAACGGGGCTTCGTACGGAGCCCCACCGGGGACCGGTGTCTGGCTAGTGAGTAGTGCTGCTACCCTGCTGCTATGCCCTGCTGCTGACCTGCATGGGTCTGTAAAGTTAGCTACGCGCGTATCTGCGAGCATCGTGAGCGTGCGAGTGAGCTGGCCACGAAGCTGGGCTATTTCCGAAATGGGGCCTCATGATGGTACTCATGACCCCGGCAAAGCCGAGAAACACGTCCACGCCCAGAGGGTAGGCAGTCCAAACTACACCCCATGTCTCGCGCCTCACACGACAAAACCGCGGTCGCTTCTGATCGACCGGATGTCCCAAACTGTCAGATTCAGAGGGAGGAAAGCAAAAGCTTCGAAACCTCAGCAGCTTCCGTACATCTCCCGAGTCTTCCCCCGAGACTTCTCTCTTCTCTCGGGGCACAGAGTGCTCCCCTACCACGGCGGCGTGCTTCGCCAGCCCACTTGCAGGCACGCTCGCAGATACGCGCGTCCCTACCTTTGGTACAGACCCATGACCATGTGTGTGTGTGTGTGTGTGTGCATGCACGTGCGTGCAGCGGTGGGCGTAAGCTGCAGCACCAAGTACGACTGCGCCGGCCTGGGCCCCCAGGGTCGGGCGGGCGGTCCCGCCGGGGAGTGCCGGCAGGGGGTGTGCGATTGCAGGGACAACTTCGTGCCGGCGCCAGACGGCTCCTGTGTGCAGGGTAAGTGCAGCAGGTGAGGTGACGTTACTCCGTGTGCAGGCCGTGTGCTGTACCTCTTTTTGCCCTCACCGCCCCCGACCCGCCCCCACAGGCGCCCTCAAGCTGTCCGACGCCTGCCAGTTGGACCTGCAGTGCCAGACGCTGGGCGACGGCGTGGTGTGCGTGAGCGGCAGCTGCCAGTGCGCGGCGCGGAGACACGCTCACCACGACAGGTGCATCCCGGACCACGGTGAGTGTGTGTGTGTGTCTGGCAGTGAGCACAGCAGAGCGAGCAGAGCAGGGCACTGAGACTGAGAGCACGCACTCCAATGCAGCGCTGCACGAGCCGTGCACGCAGGACGCCGAGTGCGTCGTCGGCAAGGAGCACCAGTACCAGGCCGTCGTCGGCTGCCACCCAAGCACGGGCACCTGCCAGTGCAGCGAGCACTACGTCGAGGACGGCAACGGCCAGTGCATTGGTAAAGTAGTTCCAGGGAAATGAAATGACAACTCGGTAGCATTTTTATTTTTCATTAAAAAAAAAAAAGCAGAAGCACTTTTACTGACATAAATACAATAGTACATTCGGAATACAAGTACTCTACCAAACAACGCACGACAGCCCGCTGTAAGAAAAGCCTACAGTGAGTGTCGTGCAATAAAGACTATACAATACAAATTGACAAAACATCCTTGTGTCACCACGGTATCTTCAGTATGGTCCGCGATTGCGCCGCGAATGTTTCACTTTTCAGTGCAAATCAGAAAAAGACGCACTAAAGGCACTAAAATGGCAACGTACAGTGTTGATAAATTAATTTGTTGACGTCAAAGTGACCCTTTAGAGCTACTGAGCTGCACAGGCTCTGGAGGGTATAATTTCTTTTCCCAATCCGCACTGATGAAACAATGTTTATTACATCTATTTTATTGCTTTCACAGCCGGTGTCAACGGTATGAAGTCCGTCCCAGCATCAATTATTTTAGCACCCATCATTCTCCGATATTTTGTCTGATGCTATGAGAAAAGCATGAGATTCTGCTTCCTGCAGAAAGGACATAACACATAACAATGATAGGGTCACCCATATTTGTACTGATTTGCCTACCAAGCTAACTTGCATCTCTAACAATCTGAATAGTATCTACTCGACAAATGTCACTATGTGTCATATATTTTAAGTCTTAATGTCAATATTTTTTACATTAATACCAAAGGTGGAGTCAAAATTTGTTACAGTAATATTGATATCAAAGTAGACCAATAAAGTTTATAGTAATATTTTCCTAAGTTTCACAATCTTATTATCTACTCCAATTTAGAATCACTTTCAAGCTTCACAATCTTATTATCTACTCCAATTTAGAATCACTTCCGCAAGACAGAACTGTGAAAATTCCACGTAACAAATTACTCTTGGAAAGGCAGTGGCCATATATATATGTAATGCAATTAAAAGGTGTCCTAGCAGGGAGTACATATTTGAGCTATCACAGAATAAAACTTTCAGAGTGAAGAATTTAAAAAAAATCTCTTTCTGGCAATCTGTTAGATTTTACATGTGCCTGTAATTCTCATGTGTCAATTTGATTGTCCCCAAACTAGATGCAACAATAAAGTTCAGTTAAATTTTAGGTAACCCCTGCTTGGAAAAAAAAAAAAAAAAAAAAGAGGTCCTTCAAAAGTCCTTTTAACTGGTTTTGACATTTAAAAGGCACCAATCATTGAACAAATTAATACAAAGAATTGTACCCTGCTATAAAAACAGTGGTGCAAAAACGGAGCCTCTAGCACAAGAAAAGTTAACATACAAGAGCCAATGACTTTGCTACAATTAATAATTGTTCAGAATAAACTAGAGAATGATTAGGATAAAAGGCTCGAGTAACACAAGGATGTGACAAATGATACTGCTAGGCAACACTGGACAAGACCTCTAATACACAGTGAAACTTGCATTCAGAGGAAATTTTAATAAATACAATAAATAAGCTTCATAATTTGGACCAAACAGTTCATTCTTTCCTTTCAGAGATAAAGCATCATAATTCAGTAACAGTCTTAAATTTATATGTAGGTAAACAGACTAGGTCTCATGCTAGGTCATAACAGTTGTTCAAAAGCACTCCTCAGGATTTTCTTGTTTAAAAGTATAACCAACAACACATACAAAGGTATAAATTCTAAGAAACCCTTCAATCAGTCCTTTGTTGCAATATTAATTCCCACTAGAGGAATACCACCTAGTAGAATGTAACATCCAAAGCATGTGACTATGGGGCGATTACAAAACACTTTCTTGGCACTAGGGACTCCTGAACACAACACCAAGACCCACTATTACCACATGTATGCAACCCCTCAGCTATCACTTTCAGCATTTGGTTTTCAATCACTTCACTTTGATGATCTTCTATAAGGCAGATCAATGTGACAAGATTTCAGATAATAAGAACACTGATGTCGATGTCAGTTGAAATCTGACATGACAGTACACTAATTTATAGACATTTTTGTGAACCAAATAAAGAATTGAACGCAAATTTCATATCACTGCTGCTGATTGTTAATGAGGTTTGACCTAAAACCAACCCTAAAAGAGAATCACCCAAATAAAATGAAATGTTCGACATCCGAATCCTTATGACCTGCCGTAAAAAAGGGAAATGAATAATATTTGTAAGAATTAGTTCAGAGATGTTACTAATAATAACATGTGAAAAATACCCTACTGTTTGTAATATACATACACTTGCTTCAAACAAGAGATAGAAAATCTAACATCCCCACAAAATAACAAGCAACATGAGGAATGGTTCGTCCTTAGCAGAGTTATTATAAGCTTATTAGACTGTACATGCCCCACGTACAAAAATGTACGGCACAAAACCATAAAAAATATTTCATTTGTCCTAATGTCATTGTGTCACTTATTCCAGGCACTTGATTTACAAGTGCATTTTCTGCAGGAACACTATTTCATTCAGCAAAACTTTAACCCTTACAATTGAATTTAACATTCCAAAACAATAGAATATGGAATGAAAAGTACAAATTTTTCCACCTAGCAATCTGATGAATGTGCATGCATGGACCAGAATCTTACAATCAACATGGTAGTTTCTGGAAACTTGCCAATACAACCCAACCAGAATACAGATCTTGAACACAGCACTGGTTAAAAAAATAAATTCCAGATGAAACAGTGCACAATCGGTACATGGGAAGATTATGCTGATAAATTAGACTACCATCAAAGATCAACACCACCTCACTTCACTAATTGTCGAAGGAAGACTATTTTTCAGCATCCATACGGTAACTAAATTCATTTAACAAATAAGGTGACACAAGATGACAATTGCTAGAAGTACACTCTTCTGCATGAAAAAATTGCTAAGTGTTGGGTGTGACCAAAACAAAAGTAAAAAAATTCAGAATAAGTAATGGCA
Organism: Odontothrips loti; assembly: GCA_038380765.1. Lineage (NCBI taxonomy): Eukaryota > Metazoa > Arthropoda > Insecta > Thysanoptera > Thripidae > Odontothrips > Odontothrips loti. The sequence goes on along the minus strand of CM076257.1, from coordinate 6,263,034 downwards.
GTAAACAGCTCCAAAATTTACGAACATTAAAAATGGTCAGAATTGAAATCTTTGATATCACAACAGCAAGTCACCATGTCACTCGGACCAATGGAAGGCATGCTTGAAGTAAATTTCAACTAACTAGCATAACAAGTAACACAAAAGTAGCAAGAGAATTTCAGAGTAGACAAAGTAATTAACAATTCTTCCCTTATCACATACTCATTTCAGCAAGCCATGTTCCTGAAACCCCCAAAACTCTTGCATTTATACTTGTGAGAATACTGCTGTTGCTAAATGTTCAGCCCTCATCTCTACTACCACCTTACTCTTGAGTACATGTGCACAAAGCATTGAAACAGTTATTTACACAATCATAGTCCTAACAAAACTGTTGTAGCACTTGGCTGGGAACTCGAAGGGGCTGATGCTTGTCTAACAGCCATTTCCCAGGTGTGTAGTAGTTGAGAGACAGTAAACTTCATAGGAAGTTTCTTCATTCGGGCATCTAATGCTGTCTGCACAGCAATTAAAAAGTCGGTGGCACCATACTCGTGAGGTCCAAGAACACAGCGAGGAGGGGAGGCTGGATAATCCTCGGGAACAGTGAGAGACACTGGTGGAACACAAGGTAGGTGCCTATCATCCAACCAGCACAGCAGCTGAATAGACCGTGCCCCAGATTGTTGGGTTTGGTCTAAACTAACCTGCAAAGTAAAATTTACACACTACTATATTAAGCAGCATTGTTCAAATCCAGTTTCATCCCAAAACATAAAGCTAGGGTTTAAATCTATACTGCTTAATTCATAAAATATACTTGCCTTAAAGCGTTGATCAAGACGGGCTATTTCTCCTTGAAGTATTTCAGGAACATCACTGGATGGTTCTTCAACTTTCTTCTTCTTGGGAGGTGGCAGAAGTCTAGTGAACAAAGAATGACACAACATTACTTACATTAATCTGATCTTTGCAAAGATTTAGTTTATAATTTACAAAGAATTTTTACAAATGGCATTTACTTACTTCAAATCAGAGCCGAACAGCGCTTGATTGGTAGCGCCAAATGTGCGCTGTAATGTGTGGTTTGCCATTGGACTTTGTAGTGTTTCTCTCACAGCCTCCAGAAGAGGTCTGAACATAACATTGTCCTTCAGTGTGCCCATTGAAGATTCCACCTGCTTCAGCTCTGAAGGAATATTGGCACTACTGGGTGAAGGGGCTGGTTGTGGTTCCAAATACTAAAAAGAATAAAGAAATGACTTCATTGGTATCTTTCCTCGTACACAAAGGAAAAGATTCTGATGATTCCATTACTTACCCTTGCAAGATCTAATTTATCTAAAACTATTTCACACTTATTCAATGTCTCAATCTGGGTTCTTTTTGATGGGTTTGCAAGGAGATCAAGAAGATGTTTCATTTTTGTCATCTTTTCACCATCTGTAACTTACAGTAAGTTAGTAAACTAAACTTGTTTAGTTATAAACACAGTAGTTAGATGCACACTATAATACCTCTCATGTTGGCAATCATCCGCCGTAGAGGTTCAATATATTTGCTTAAATGTCGAATTTTGTCACGATATGCTTGTTCTTCAGGGGATGGTAATGCTAAGGGACTAGGTTGGGGCTGTGCTTGGCCAGGAGTATTTAAGGATGACCCGGGCGACAATGCAACGCCTGAAAATACGGTAAAATCAACATTACAATCTTGTGTATTCAAGCAAAAACTAAACTTACCATGATGCTGACTACTAACCAAGGGAGCGTTGCTGTCCTGGGACAGATCCTGGATGTGAGCCTGGTGACGGAGCAAGGCCCACAACTGGTGAAGCCACCATCTGGTTACTGCAAAATATAAAAATGAACAAATGAGTGAAAAATAGCAGAAAAAATACAGACAGGATCTTTGACTGTATGAAAAAAAAGGAGTAAAATATTACAATTACAATAATAAAATGACAATTATTTATTACCTAGGAGGGCCAGCTCCTATACTGGCAGGAGATTGTACACTTGGTGATGGGCTTTGTCTCAGAAACTGGTTTGGGGTTACATTACGTGGTCCAACAAAATTGGCATTTTGGTTCATCATGGTACTTTCAGCATTCTGAAAAACAAAAACAATTATATATTCTCAAACCCCTTTTAATAGCATGATCCAAATTTAACTAGTGCAAAAGTTACTGGATTCATACCTTTCTTTGTTGCATGTGCATGCTGTTCTGCATGGCAGCAGGCACCGCCATTTGTCCATGCATTTGCCCACCCGCCCCCATCTGCGGCCCCAACTGCATTGCCATATTTCCCATAGCTCCGGGTTGCTGCTGCTGTTGCTGCTGCTGCTGGAGCTGCATTTGGTTTCCTATTTGAGACCCCATTTGGTTCATCATTTGATTGGGTCCTGCCTGCATTTGGTTGGCCATTTGTCCACCTAGTTGACCATTCATTTGCGCTGCCATTGGGGCGCCCATCTGGCCACCCATGTGGCTATTCATCTGGTTCATCATCTGTGCCGTCATCTGTCCATTCAACTGGCTGGGTGCCATTTGCCCTCCCATCTGGTTCCCCATTTGGCTCCCCATTTGATTACCCATTTGTCCACCCATTGGGCTACTCATCTGACCATTCATCATTTGACCTTGCATTTGATTAGCAATTTGACCATTTATTGACATTTGGTTAGGAATTTGACTACCCATTTGACCATTCATTTGACCCACCATTTGGCCCCCCATTTGACCCTGCATTTGGCCTTGCATCTGGTTGCCCATCTGGTTGGCCATAGCCATCTGCCCACCCATTTGATTCATTTGACCACCCATTTGGTTCATTTGTCCACCCATCTGACCACTCATTGGCCCACCCAAGGGTCCGCCCATGGGCCCACCCATTTGGCCCATCTGCCTTGCCATTTGCCCAGTCATCTGGCCTCCCATTTGACCACCCATTGGCCCAGCCATCTGGTTCATTTGGCCCATCTGATTCATCTGACCGCCCATCTGGCCCATCTGACCTTGCATTTGTCCAGGGATTGCTTGACCCTGAAAGAAAAGAAGTAGCTACAAACATCCCACAAAACAACATGTTTCACAATAATTCAAAAGGTCAGGTGAATTTTTTAAAGGAGGTTTTACAAATAAAACAAGGAAAAAAGAACACTTACCTGGACATTAGGTCCCATTCCTAGTCTCTGCATATTGGGGCGTTGGTTTAAAGTCTGGATCACTGAAATAATGCAAAAATGCATTTAAAATATTTATGAAAACATGTTAGTAACGAAAGACAACGTTTTCAATAGAAGTCAACTTACAAGTGGTAGCGTTGCCCTGCTGTGGACCTCCTTGACTTCCTGCTCCACCTTGGCCAAGTCCAGTTCCTGAAGTAGGAAAATGGATCAATGAGTGAGAAACAGGATTGCATTAGTTTTAGAAGAGAGTGAAAAGCAGCAAAGGAACATGTGAGCTGGAATGATTTGTACATAGCAGAAGAACTACTATAGACATTAACTGGCACAATCAGAGGCCACACACCCTTCCCTCCACTAGTAGCGACACCAAATAAACGATCCTGCCTTGAACTAAAACCTTCACACCTCCTCCAATATTTACTACACTCTCTATATTAAGATGAGGAGCAATGCAAGGAAACATGCAAGCTTGGCTAGGCCACAACAGATTTTCTTTTTCCAAAGAAGTTGTATTAAATAGAGGTCCAACAGGGCAAACAAGACAAAATATAATGGAGCTTTAATTACATGCAATGCAAGAGAATCTTCACTGATAATAAACTGAAACCATGCTGAAACAATTGCAACAAACAATTCAGTTAGCTTCTCTCAGTGTAATGGTGCAACCAAATGATAACCTTATACTGATCAACTTAAATCTTTAGTGCTTCTGCACAGTTAAGAGGTGAACAATAAATAATAATCATAGTTATAAAAGCCAAAATCGATCATACAATAATTCATACCTAATCCAATGCTCATCCCAAGAAAAACAAAGATAAAGAATAAAAATAACTATATTACTCAACAGCTTTTCTACAGTGCGGCAGGTCAACACTTTCGTACCTTGCCGGGCTAAAGTCTGCAGCGCATTGATGGGATCTGGCATGCCCATAGCCATTCCCCCAACACCAAGGCCCACACCGTTCACCATCCCACTTTTCTTCATGTCTACAGAACGCATAACATTGTCACATCCTGGACTTTCAGAGATGCAGGACTGTAATTCAACTTTGCACCAAATTTTTGGGATACTCAGATTGATTAGAAGAGAAGAGAGAGCAGCCCTTGAAAAGAAGAGGAAAAATATGCCAAAGATCCTTAAAAAAATGAAGACTCTAAGGAAAGTGAAGCCACTTTCCAAGCATTACGCATGTTAATGCAGTGGCACACATTTATATTCTAATGCACTCGTAAACTTATTATGAATACCTCTTTGGTAGGGTCAGGCCAGAAGAACCCTTTCCCATTCAAAAGCAATTGAGAACTTAACACATAATGCAAACCAGCATGCTTGAAAACCTTTTCAACTTGTTACAGGAGAGAGAAGAAAATCTGATGACAGATACATGCTTAATTTTTTAAGTTCAAACTTAAAACTTGTGATAAGTTACTGTGAGTTATAACATTACAAAGGGAACATTGCAGAATTTTAGTCGTTCTGTTGACATGTAACAGCAGCAGCAAGAAATTCTTCATCATCAGCATTCCAGCTTGTGAAATAAAAACCTTATGTAAATGTAAGGGAAAAATATGCACTTACTGACTTCACGGACATGAATTATTAATCGGGCCACAAAACCTAGATACTCTTCCTGGAAAGGAAGAAGAAAAAAAGGAATTTTACATTAAAACCAATACATTAGGGAAACAAGTTTCACACACTTGGATAGGCAGATTCAAGGAATAAAACAAAAAACAAGGAGATAAGACTTAGAGGATTATTTCAGAGAGGGGAAGGCAAGATTGAAAAATATGATATAAAAAACAAAATGTGGATCCGTCTGAGTAATGAGCAGTTCATTTAAAAAAAAAAAAAAAAAGACTTTCAATCCTCAACAGAAAAAAAAGTAGCACATTGTCCATAATTTTTTTTTTAATTCCCAGATGACACAGGTTGGCTAAGTACCTCCATAACATGTGTGGTCATTCAGTGGAAACAGTCAAGAGAAAAACTTTTTAAGGCATTTGAGGCTCCCATAGCTTGTTTTAACAAATGCAAAATGGATATCACGGCCTTGTTTGCAAGCAGACACAACAAGGTTAGTATTCTATATGATTATGTCGCGGTAAAATTAATCTGACTCGCTGTCCAACTTTCGCATGATTCCAGAACATTAAAAGCTCACCCGAGTCTTAGCTTTCTCGAACACATGCGTTTCCATTTCTCGGCTATTCCTTGCAGTGGGCATTCCAGTTTGCTGAATCGCTTCATCACTGAAAAAATAATTAACATGTCATGCATTTCACGGCACGCTATGTTTCTCAGCGAGAAGTAGATTGAAATGGAAAAACATCTCGCTGAGAGAAAGAAGGACTCGCACAGGACAGGAATTAAGTTTGGCCAAGATATGCAAATCTGTTATGTGTAGGAGGAATGACCAAAGCCACCAGTGCTCACACTCCAAGACATAACATTTCAGCCTCTTCCAGTTCCAGTCCACGCTGGTATCAGTAGTGAATGTACCACAAACTAATTGCCAATAAGGGAGGTTATGGATCACTAAAAACATCAGCCCACAATCCTTCTTTTCGGGATCCAAGTTAAGAGACTAAAAATAAAAAGGAAATAAGGAAAATTGAGAAACAATAAAAAGATGCGTTTTTCTCGGGTTAGGGATGAAATGCTTACATTTTATTGACGATATTCTGCCTAAAACTCAGAGTCCTCCAAGAAGTATCCTCAGTGGCCATGGTGAAGATGAAGATGACGACGGGACGAGACGCAGCCAAACAATCACAGAAATAAAGATCAGCTACTAGAACTAGAGGGGACAAATAGCCGTGCGATGGAGGCCATCACAAACACGTCGGCTCCTTTCGTCTAGGGAATCACCCTGGGCACAATACATCGGCACGAAATCATAGTAATAAATTATTAAAAATAAATATTGGGTGCTGTGTGCTGTCGGCTGGAGGGAGGGGGTGGTCGGCCAGGGTTTCAGCCGTTAATTTGACAGCCGGCTAAAAGAGCGCAGCACCGCAGCACCAGGTACAACTGTTTACTGTTCTTGCGCCGACACTTAGCAGATTCGCAGTTTTACAGATTGACAGAAGCCCGGAGACGTTAGACCTGAAATCCATCAGCATTGTAAATTTATCTTTTTTCTGTATTAAAAAAGTTATATATATTTATTTATAATTATTATAAGGTTGGCAAAGTACGGTTTGCGGCACTAGTTTTTCATACTTGTGTTTGTGTACTAAGGAACATGGAAACTGTTTCGTTTGGTTCCTGACGCGCTGTTTTTGTGACATTTATCACCGCTTCGTGCTATTTGTAACTCCGCACAGATTCGGTGTTTAGGCCTGGTTACCTTTCCGTGTCGTAGCCCTGCTCCTGCGCCGCGGTCTTGTGTAGGCGGACGGTTGTGTGAACGAGCCTGCCGGTGCCGAGCCGACCTAACCTGCACGATGCCGAAGTATTACTGTGATTACTGTGACACTTACTTGACGCACGACTCGCCGTCCGTGCGCAAGACACACTGCCAGGGCCGCAAGCACAAGGACAACGTCAAGTACTACTACCAGAAGTGGATGGAGGAACAGGCCCAGAACCTTATCGACGCCACGACCGCCGCCTTCAAAGCGGGCAAGATCGCCTCCAACCCGTTCGCAGGGAAACCCGGTGCAGCGGTGCCGCCCCCGGCCTCTCTGCAGCACCCTGGGCCCCATCCTGGTCCCCTCCCCCCAGGAGCCCTTCCTCCGCACGGACCTCCCCGGCCAGGTCCCCCGGGCGCACCTCCTCCAGGACATCCTGGAGGCCCTCCGCCTGGCATGATGCCCCCTCACATGCACCCTGGCATGGGCCCCATGCCCCCGATGATGACTCCCCAGGGGCCCATGATGAGGCCACCCATGATGGGACCCATGGGACCTATGGGGCCTATGGGACCAATGGGACCTATGGGGCCCATGGGACCAATGGGTATGATGGGGCCGAGAGGGCCCATGCTAGCAGGACCAATGCCTCCGCAGCTAAAGAAATAATTCTTTACACCACCGGATTGTTTCAAATATTTCAAAATGTTCTTCTGAAAGAATGGGTAGCATATAAGCAGGACGTAAGTTGATTCGGAAGTGTGACAATGTCATATGTCTGTTTGTCAAAAAATTTGTTCATCTTGACAGACGTTTTTATAGTCTTGTGTTATGTGATATTATCACTTTTGATGACTAATTGTCTTGTAATAGTACAATTAAGTTAATTGAATCCTTTTATATGTATATACTGTACATTGACAATTAATAAACAGATCTATAATTGTAACCAGTAGTTGGCATTTTTACCCCCCCCCCCCCCCCCAAAAAAAAAAAAAAAAGAAAGAAACTCCTACTTAAGTAATCTGCACTCCAGCAAGTAATGTCGGTCATGGCATTTTTAACTATCTCCTATAAGCAGTTCTGCTATTTTTGGTACATGGATTAGGGAGTCAAAGAGATACACAAGTCGCAAGTATATAAAATAATTTAATGACAAAGAAATATATGTACAGGTTCATAAATATATGTACACAGCAACATCACAACTATAACAATATAAAAATAATCAAAGCAATTCTACTCAATAATTTCATTTCATTTTTGGCAATTATAAAGCTGTTTCTAACGCAGCTAGACAGTCATTTCCTGATTTGCATGAATCTGGATCTGGTGAAGCAGTCTCTGTTGGGCCAAATCTTAGTTGTTTTGGGTACCCTGTTTGTTTATGAGATGGAATAGATACTCGAGGGGGTTGGTAGGAACTCAGTGCCTGCATGACTTGACTATTAGGAACTACACTTACTGGGTTAGAAACTGCCCTAACTTCTGGCCTAGATGAGGCAGGACAAATTTCTGATTTCCCCTGAGAAGACTGCTTGTTTGAAATAGGTCGTCCCCAATTACGTGCTGGCATGGGTGAAGACAACAAAGTTTGTATTTCAAAGCCGCCCAGCTCATGTTCATCTTCTCTTTGATCCTCCATTATGGGTGTAGAACGCACATCATTCTTCTGATCTGCAAATCTCCAATTTTTTGGACCTGGCTTTAAGAGGGATGATTTAGTTGGTGCAGGTTTGGAAGATACAGACTGTGATTGATTGCTACTAGAAGAAATTTGGGAATTTAAACCTCTAGTAGCAGTATTGCTGTTGCTTAGGCCAAATCGAAACTTAGGTGCGTTGTTTGTTATCACATTGGTTGCCATTTGTTTTGCCTGTTTTAATCTTTCCACTGCAGAGAGTTTACTTTTACCACTAGTGCCAGTTCCATGCTGAAGAAGAAGGCGCTTGAAATCTTGAGTTGAAGTAACTTGTGTGAGACCATGTTCTTTTGGAACACGAGGATTTGGAGAAGGTGTAGAACTTCTAGCATCAAAGTTACTTGCAATGTCTAAATATTTACTTGAATTTGGTGACCAGCTATGACGTGACCTGGCAGCCAGTTTGGGGTCATTTGTACTTGCAGGGCTTACTGAACGCTCTGAATTAACAGGCGATGGACTACCTGCTGGAGGCTGCGGACTAAGAACAGTTTCAGGATCGCACTTGATTTTCATTTGTTTCTTTGACTTATGAATTTTTGCATAAAGTTCCTCTGCCGTCATTGTTGATTTTGGTGTTAATATTAGACTGGGCTTAACATTATCAGGTGGCCCTGATTTTGCCTGCTTAGAATCTTCACCGATAGTCTGATTTCCTTCTTCGTTAAAGAAAGCTTGTCTTCCACTTGAATACTTCATCTGTGGAACATCTCTTTCTATTGGAGAAAAAGTATTGCCAACAATCAGAGGGGAACCTGTTGCAGAGTCTGGCTTTGTAGGTGTTGATGAATGAAGAGGTGCATCAATTGTCTGACCTGGTCCCTGAGAATGCAAACCTCTACTAGGTGTTAACAACATAGTTGTTGCTGACTGTTGGTAATGATTATCTGTTTTAAGAGAGTTCGGTCGACTAAGCAATGGCTTTCCCCTGCCAAGGATAAAAGCATTTTGATAAATTGGCTGGTTTTGATTATAAGAAGTCCGTTCATTTGCATATCTTCCTTGAGGTTGAGGCAAACTATGAAGAGGCTCTCTTGAAATTTGAGGTGAAATGCCTGGAAGAAAGAATACAACAACTGTAAATTACAGAAAAATGTGTAAATAACAGGTCTACAGCAGCCTTCATTTCACTTTCAAGGCAAAATTTAACAGCGGATTTATTTATTTTTCAAAATTGATCAACAAGATTATAGACATTTATGAGAGATTACTTATGATCACGTTTGTTTCAAGGAAGTGAAAATAATTCTTAAAATGAGAAATAGCTCAAAAACTTTACAAATGTTCAAACACTGATGATTAAGAAGCATGCAGATATGTATGAGGCAATCAAAAACATGCAGAGTGTAGACATTAGATTCATGCAGCTCACCTCTCATAAAGCTGTGTGCCATGTGATATTACCTTGCCTTGCCCATATTTTGTGTCTAGCACATTACCTGCATATTGTGTTTGTGTCTGACCATGACCAATCTGACAAAAAACTATGAAGACTAAAAAATGTCTGGGTAAGAATTTTCATTTATGAGGAATGTTAGGATGTTCACTTTCTCTTAATGAGTTACCAATCTGCAATCATAGTGAACCCAACGTATGACTGACTGTTTCTATACAAGTTTTCTAGACAACTCGGCACATGTAAGTTGGAGCATGCAGATTTCATATTAGTTGCAAGTCCAAAATCCCATTTCATATCTCTTCACAATGTACATGAAATTATTATATGCCAGTTACTTTGAAGGGTTTCTTCCTGAATTTCACTTTGTTACTGATCTTCTAGTTCTGAGACATGAGGATTGACAAACCACGAACCACGAATGTAAAGCAATGTGAGCAACAGGTTAACAATGCAATGAGTCTCGAAGCAACATTTTGGTGATGTGCAAAAAGCCTTTGATGTGCCATGTGAACAAAAATAAAAGTGTGCAATCAGGTTTTGTTTGAAGGTAAATTCATGCATTTTTAGAATTAGACAAAAAATTAATGTAACACATGATGAACATTTAATGATTGTGTATTCTCAAATAAACTGCTCCTCCCTTATGGCACACGACATTCTATAAACGTCTAGTGAAAGTTTGAAAATGCTGTACATGTTTTATGTCTGGTGCCACAAGAGAGAGAATATTTTGTGAAATAATACAATGGTTTGAAACACAGTTAAAAAGAGCTCAAAAAAAAATTATTAAAAGAAATTACCATTTTCCAAAAAAATTACATGAGTAAAAGTCCCTCTTCGAATAATATTACTATTCAGGCAAAACTACATAATATGAAATAAATTAATGCAGGAAAAAAATCTTTTCTCAGACAAGTAACAGACAAAAGGAATGAGAGATGGTTTACTACAAACGCACACAACAGATGAAAAGTGCATATGTTAGCGTTAATGCCCGGAGGCCCGGGACTCCGGGTATTACCTAGTTAATGCCCGGAGTACCGGCCTCGGTTCGTTAAAGCTAGGTACATGATGTGGCCTCCGGGCATTAACTAGTTAGGGTCCGATAGATTACAACATTAACGGAGGGGCACCGGTAAACCCCGACTTCGGACATTAACCGTCGGGCATTAACCATGGTATGAATAACTTAGCGGGCGGTTTCCTCCCCGACTTTAATTTTGATTAGTTTCTTCTTTAAAAAAAAGCAATGCAACTGTCGCACAGCAAGTTTACTAATTGGAGCAGCTTGTACTTCCATGGCACTTTGACTTGCATTTCAGCCCTTTTGCTCTGCAAGAGCACTTGCCATGCTTGCCATGCTTACATCCCGTGGGACAGTTACATTGCTGATAGCCCTACGTCGATAATCACTGATAGTCCTACATTTGTGTTCGGGACTTGACTCGGCAACCCCCATCCCACCCGGTGAAGTCAGGAAGAAAACCGCCCACTAAGTTATTCATACCACGGTTAATGCCCGCCGGTTAATGTCCGAAGTCGGGGTTTACCGGTGCCCCTCCGTTAATGTTGTAATCTATTGGACCCTAACTAGTTAATGCCCGGAGGCCGCATCATTTACCTAGCTTTAACGAACCCAGGCCGGTACTCCGGGCATTAACTAGGTAATACCCGGTGTACCGGGCCTCCGGGCATTAACGCTAACACATATAATACAGTATTGCAAAAGGGGTAAATAGTGGGACAGTATGCGAGGGAGTTGTGACTATGGTCCAGGTACAGATAGTAGAGAAGAAAGCCGTAAGCTATTAACAAGGCATAACAATATTTACAAATCTCTTAATAATACAATCACACACATGCCAAAACAAAGGACAAGTTGAATTCTAATACTCATTTTGGGAACTTTTCTGGCATCACAATAAATAAATAAATAAATAAAGTTCAAGTAAGTTTCAAATAAGGGGTTCCAATTTTTTGTCACTTTAGAGTAAATTATGGCACTCAAATCACACAAACTTAACATGTCAGGACTGTTTACAATGGTTAAGGGAAATAAATTGATTTCAACCATTATAGACAACCTCTTCAAAGGAGTTGGGAACACACACAAACGCCAACAAGAACACCAAGGACAAGAAAAATACTGCATAAGTTACAACATAAATTATAATAATTTCTTACTGGTCACTCACACTCACACTCACACTCACACTCTCACTCTCACTCTCACTCTCACTCTCACTCTCACACACACACACACACACACACACACACACACACACACACTCACACTCACACTCACACACACACACACACACACACACACACACACAATAAAAAATAAAAACTTGCACAACTAATCTAGATAAACATCTACAAAATCTAATCAATCCACTCAAGTCAAACATTAACTAATTTTTAAATCAAATGTCACACAAGGGTGCATGCCACAATGAATCAAAAATGCAGGTACAACAAATGAGGCAGAAAAAGATGCAAAGAAGTGACAAGAAAAAGAACAGCAGGCAATTTTTATCCCCTTCATATTTCATGAATGTAGACAATTTTATATGAGGACAAATTATGAGGGACCACATCAATTTTCAGTATTCAGAGAAATTTCCCATTCATTACATCAGCAAAAAGGTGCATTTCTGAGTGATGATTGGCATGTACACCAGCAAGCTACAGCCACTTGTTTTTCCACAAAGCACTGTGATCACCATATTTCAGTGTCATTACCTGACTTACTCAGTACTCTTGCTTTCTGTGTGTCAGCTGGCTTAGTCACTCGATTAGGAGAGAGCGAAAGCAGAATGTTGGGGTGAACCATCACCTGAGCGCCGTAGACACGACGCCCTGCAGCATTAGGATTGAGCACACTGCGCACTCTGTCTGTGCTGCGGTTGGAGACAACCGGGCTCAAGCAAAGCTTAGCGGCAGCGGCAGGGGCAGGCTCACCTAGATCTGCTACACCAAGATCCACATCACCACCACCCTGGTCTTTGTCAATGTTCATGTTACAAATTGTTGCAAGGGGAGAAAAATTGGCCAAGCGATAACTTGCACTTCTCTTAACCTTCTGGTTTTTTAAACATTCTCCTTCTGCCCCGCTACCTATAGTTAGTGCACATCTGTTAGTATTTTCTATGTTCTTACCTTCAGTCTTCTTCTCTGGGTGTCGAATCGTTTGAGAAGCTCTGATGGATTCATCAGGACCATCGAAGTCCGTCTGCAAGTACATGGGATTGGCCTTGATGCTTGGAATGTCACTTGGCCTGATATGTACATAAGCCCCTCTTCCTAGTGGCACTGTCCTTGGTGACATGGATCTTGTTGTGGAGTGCGATGAACTCCGCACAAGGTCCTTTGTGGGTGATGATATTCCAGCTCGAATGATGACTTTATTCTTTAGGTTCATTGAATCTTGTGACTGAAGTGAGCTTGCTGTTTTTTGTAATGTGCTGCCATTTTTACAGTTATTAGAAACACTGGAGGGAATGCTTTGAGAACTGCTTACATTCATTCCTTTGTTATGGATAACTTGTGAGGTAACAGATTTCACCGGAGACTTGTGAGGATCATGTGGCAGTAAGCTGCTGGTCTGGGAGTGCACTGGTCGAATTACGGCCTTGGGCATTCTATGATTAGCCACAGGACTTGGTGACGGTGATGCAGATGGATCCTTAACATACTGGCCAGGCACAAATGTTGTATGTGCACCTTTTCTTCGGCGTAGACTATCTGAGGAATAAACAACTTTTCCTTCAGAATCTAAGGTAACACGAGCACCTTGCCTTTTTCTCCTCTCCAAAGAAGACTCATTAGATGAGCCGGAGAGGACAGCAGAAGGTTGCAATTCTGTTGAGTTTGATATTGGCAGTTCATTCAAAGAAACATATTCAAGAGTTTCCCAAGTCCTGTCGGCAGATGACTCACGAGCAGGCTCTGAAGCTTCAGAGCGCTGAGGAGTGCACTGGGGTAGCACATTGGGTTTATTGTTATTCCTCACATCTGTAATGGTAACATACTCTCCCGATTCATCATTTTCATTATTTTCCAAAGTATCATTATTTAAATCACTTTTGGTTTGGTGATTTCCTGTCGATGAATCTGCTGGAAACTTTCTTCCGAAATTGGATGCTTTTCTGAACTTGCTGAGCATATTGGTGAATGGGATAAGTGCATCTTTTATGAGAGGCTGTTGGTGTAAAGGTTGCCCTGTGTGTTCCACTTCTTCAACGGCAGGATTGATAAATAATGTTCCACCACTTGGTGATGGGGGACGCACTTTCTGATTATAGTTATTTTCCCCGTGGGCATTATCAAGGGCATGAACTGTTGCATACCCAGATATCTTATCAACATGAATTATACTAGTCAAAGAGGCACTGGCAACAGGTGTGGTTGGTCTTACATTACAGTTGTTGTCAAATGTTGGATTGTTGGCATTGTTGTCAGTAATTTGAATAGTCCTATATGAGTAGTTATCATTCCTGTAAGTAAAAAAAAAAAATAATACATTCATATAGAGAATCAGAAATTTCATGTGTACAATTGAAATATTCAAGAATATGCAAGCGCAAATTTTGTACCTGACAGTATCTTCGGTAATATGATTAGGTAACGGTTCTGGTGCTCTTTCTGGTTTCTTTTGGATGGTGCTGTAATTCACTGCAACTGACTGACGTGCACTTGTCTCATCATCACTTTGAGGTGGTGTAATTGCACACATGGATGGAATTCTACTAGTATTGATTGTGGTTTTCACACGTATTCTCTCGATTCGATCTGTTCCTGAGGAAAAAGTACACTTGCAATTATGCCTCTCCAAATTATACCTTACACAATATATTTTTGAGACAGACTTAAAATTTACCTTCAAAATCAGAACACTCGGAAAATTCCATTTCTGAGGCTATACTTGGTAAAGGAGAGATGAAGGCATCAGTTTCATCATTCTGCTGACAGCTCACTGATTCAATAGGTGAGCTCGATGTATTTCTGCCACTGTCAGGAGAATCACCAGAACTGGATCGAGGTGAAAGCCCTTGGTTAGTATTGTGTATGAGAGCAACAACCGTAGAGCATGGAGGGCATTCCTCGGCTAGGCATGGTACAGCCTGAAAATATTTTTAACGTTATAAACACATTCAGTAGAGCAACAAATTCAGCATTCATTGAATAATGAATCAATTCCACTCACAAGAGAACTCTTTCTCTCAGGCACAGCTGGGCCTTTGCTCAGTGATCTATTGCTGCCAATGCTATTATCACACGATTTACTATTATCAGCAAGCAGAGTTGTGCACACAGTTCCTGCAGAGCTTGCAGTTGTTGATGTGGAACCCTTGCCAAATAACTCATATTCACTTTCAGCTGTCAACTGTGCTAAACTTGCAGACCCTCTTCCAGATGAACAGTTGGACAGAGCAGAGCTGGAATGCATCGGAGTGGGGGGAAGAGACAGGCCTGTTCCAACCTCCTCCTCCTTGAGTGTCTTCAGACCACTGTCCATGTGGAATGATGTGTAGTAGCCCTCGGTATCACAGGAATAAACCTATCAATGGCAACAACACAGAACAATGTTAGCAAGGGTCACCAGATTCATTCCTTCAAAAATTCACCCTGGAAAAATGCATGATTACACTGGGGCAACAGCTAGTCTCTAAAAATAAAAGAATAAGGCTCATGGAAAACCAGATACCATGGAAAATTAAGCAGTTTATTAATAAATTTGTTTAAAATTCAATTCAAGATCATGACATGCATAGGAGGGAATGAAAAATTGGCAAGCTCCAACAGATGAAAGTTTTGAACTGATGAACATGTTAAAAGAATCTAGGACAGACATAAGAAGCTGACTTGTGCACCTAAGTACACTGAGGACACTAATGCTCCTGAAATCACCACAGTTAAGGCAGGGAAAAACATATGGCTACAATTCATATCTACAATCTAGACACCGTTTTAAAGCCATTCCATGGTGGTTATGAATAGCTCCTGTACTACTTTAAAATCCTTAGTTACTGATACATTTAAACATTTGTTTGTATGATCTTTTCTAATGTGCGGTTCATGATCTATTCAAGAATGCTTTAAAAATAAAAAAAAAGGAAAAGGAAAAGGAAAAGCACGTGCTAGCAGACTCAAATATAACTACAGTTGGCAATTGCAAACAACAAGAATGAGAAGTTGGAAAAATGCCACCTTCTCGTTCCGTATGGTAGAGAGACTGGCATCAGAAATGCTGAGGTCCGTCATGTTGTGCCACCACTGCGCAGCTCCTGGATAACCAGCCTGTGAAATTTCCACTTCCTTCAATGACTTGTGTATAAGATACCAATTGCCAAAATAAGAAATTAAAAAATTATTAATTAAGTGACTTTGGAGTTATGTACAAATAAATATAAAGAACACTTCTCACGTCTAAAAATAGTGAAAACAAGACTGATTCAAACAAGTTAAATCAACTGGGTAAATAAAGTAGTTATGACTACAAATTTGAAAAATTCAAAAGTATAAGGCACCAACAGGAAAGCTACAGGAAAAACAGGAAATGACTTTCGTTTGTTTATATGACATGTTTACAGGAGGCTTAAGGTAAAATTCTAAACACCACAGCAAGGTTTTAGAAATTGATGTGCAAATCATCCTAACACATACTGAGCTCGTTTCACCATCATCCACGAAAGGAACAGCAGCCATATCTTCTGGTGTTAAGGTTCCCTCTGATGTAACAGATGATGAAGTTGAGGTATTGATGAACCTCCTCCTTTGGGGTAAAATACTACTGCTGCAAAAAGCAGACAAAAAAAAAAGTTAAATTTGTGTTAATGCTGCAAAACCAATATTTATTCATGGAGTACAGTTTTAAATACATACCAGGTACTTGATTTGGGTTGATGGCTTGAGTCTGAGTTAACTGATGCCCGGCCACTTTCTGACGACGCACTCCAATTTCCACTACTAGAATGAGGTGGTTCATCGTTTATCTTTAGTCGTCTCTGACCTAGACTTCCTTCTCTCAATTTCACTGCAAGAGAAATGGGACCAGAGAGTCCAGCTGATATTGGAATGGTGCCTGCACCTAGTGAATAATTTTTGAAACAAGAATGAGATTAGAGGTTCACTTTCTGAACTAAACAAGAGTACTGAATACATCTTAAGGCATACCTCTGCGCTTGCCAGCGACAGTTTCATAGACATTGATATCGTCGACTGGATCAGCGGCATGGAGCTCCCCAGAAACAATGTTGGTGGAAGTAGAGGAGTTGATGCTGCTGTTGCCACGGAAGCGAGATCGACCCCACCGCTTCAATGAGTTAAACGCCCACTTTCTGAAGTCGGCGCTCACTTCCTTAGAGCTCTTGGGGTTGTCGTTCAGCATAGTGCTACTGCTCAGAATGATGTCATCCACTGTGGCTAACGTGCTGGCATTGCTGGGCCTGTCCCTACAAACATGACAGTGAAATGAAGCAATTTATTTAATTATTTTTTAATCGCGAAACAACAAAAATATGCTAAAAATTCACGACATGGCAGAAAATCGAACGGATGTGGCTCGGCTCGGCTCGACTCGACTCACCCGTTGAGGGCCTCTTCTATTTCCTTCTGGTCGGTGCCCGCGATGGTGTTCCTCCTTCGGCTCCGCTGCCGCCGGGACCGTGTCCTCTTGGCGTCCTCGGCCGCACCGCCCCCAGCCCCGCCCCCCGCCGCCGCCGCGGGGTGGATCAGCGAGCGCCGGTGCCGCGTCATTCTCTGGAAGGACCGTCCCGTCACGTCCATCCTCACCATCTCCGGCGGGAACCTGGAGACAAAAGTAGGAGCGGCCATGCCAATGACTGTACGACGGGTACCTACGAGTCCGGGTCTGGTCCCCAACCCACCTGTCGGCGATGGCCTTGACTTGCTCCTCGGTGGTGGGCAGCAGGTGGTCGGTCTCCGTGAGGTCGTGCCGGAGCGTCGACTCCCCCAGGCGGCAGCTCCCGCTCCTGTCCTCGGCCTCGGCGCCCTGCCCCTGGCCGTCGATCGCGTCGCTATCGGCGGTCGTCCCCAGGATGCGCACCGTGCAGTCCGGGTGGACCGTCATGTCGCCCAGGGCCTCCGTCGACGTCCACTTGCGTAACTCCAGGATCGAGGCCGGCTGCGGGGAGGAGAAGAGCAACTGCGTGAGCTTCGAGGCGGGGGGCGTCCACTGACAACGCGAACCACGTGACACCACTCGTGTCGCCCCGGAAATAACCACCGCACGTCATTTATGGCCGATCCCAAATAATGAGAGGAAACCACGTGACAGGGAGGGGGAGGGGGGTGTTCCCCTACCATTAGCGGCCGCATGACTTGCACCCGTGCCCGGCGGGTTGCCTGCGCTCGGGGCGCAGCAGAAGTAATCAATCACAAACCATTAACCCCGACCCGAGAGGATAGGACAGGACAGGACAGGATAGAGGGTCTCTTCTCTGAGTGGCGCGGCGTTGGCAGCGTGGTGGTGCTTGCACAGTCCTCTGCCATTCCCCAGGGCCGACGGCGTCCTGGTGGGGTCCGCGGGTCCCCCCCCCCCCCTCCCCCATGCGCCTGACGGCGGCCCCGCCCCCCGCTCCGCCGAGACCGCCGAGACCAACAAAACCAACCGGCAACCGGCGGCAGCAGAACAGAAACGCAGCAGAGCCGACGGCACACGGCTGACCGCAATAAACGAGAAATAAAACAGCGAGCATTCCACTCCATTCCACTCCACTCTGCGAGGTATGTTGCGGAGTATGTGCGACTGTGAAGGTGAAGGGGGGGGGGATGAATCTCACCTACCCCCGACATGGCCATGTCAATCAAATATGACAGAAGGGGGGGGGGAGGTACCCAGCTCCAGCAAGTGTTTCCACTAACGCTACTAATATGCGCTAACACCAGGGTGCGGCTCCCCCCCCCCCCCCCCCAAAAAAAAAAAAAAAAAAGCTGCGCCTTGCCGACAACGTCGACAAGAAGGCGAGTTTCGCAGCCCGCTGTGTCGCTTGCTCATGCTCAAGAACCGCCTGCCAGTGATCAGTGATGCTGGCATGGTCAGCGTCAGCGTCCAGGCCTCGGCCGCCTCGGCGTGGGACCGGCCGACCGCGAGCCGACCGGCCAGCTTCCACGAATACGGTGAGCACCCAGCGGCGTAGCTAAAGGCGTAACCAGCCAGCACCGCAGACCTGCAGCCTCGCCACAAAACCCCGAAGGAAACCCCAAAACCAACAACAACACAAGTCTTTATTTTTCATACGTTCCGTTCGGCAACACGACGGAATGCTTGAACCCAGCCGGAGACCCATAAGGTATTGTGTAGCCACCCACCCACCCCACCAAGGCACAGACAACCTACGCGGGGCTCGGCCCAACTCCTCCGTTACTCCTCCGCCGGCACATGAGGGTGACGTCCGGAAACCTCACAGCCACGTCTTCTCACTCGCACCTACACGATGGCTGCTAGAAGTCCGGAGGGAGAGAGAGTGAATGTGTGAGTGTGTGAGTGTGTGAGTGTGTGAGTGTGTGTGAGAGAGAGAGAGAGAGAGAGAGAGAGAGAGAGAGAGAGAGAGAGAGAGAGAGAGAGAGAGAGAGAGGCAAGCCCACGCCCCAGGGTGTCCGTTTCCGAAGGAACGCCCCCCTGGGAGAAAGGGAGCACAAGGTGAGGGGGCGGGGGAGGGAGGGGGCGTTACAGAGACGCTGCAGTACCGACAGAAAAGCGGTTGGAGGGAGGGGGGGGGGGCGTGGTACCCGGGTACTGGCCGAGGCCGGGACGGAATGCGCAGCGCCCAGGACTCGGCTCGGCTCCGCACGGTTTCGCATTGTCCGGCCACCGAGCCCCAAGCCCACCGCCAAAAACAATAAAACCCTCGACGTCCAAATAATTCAAACATTTTTTCACGAGTGCCGAGCGCTGGGAAGCCGTTAAACGGGGATTGATTTACATTGCTACTCGAACGCACGATGATTCGTCATGCCCTTCTGCGGTCTGCGTCGTTTCTGTCGCTTTGCTGCCCCGCAGATTCTTATGCGAAAACCTTTTGCGGAATCCAAGTAAGCGGCAAATCACTGCCCTGCCCTGCCCTGCCCTAGACCGGAAGCGGTGTTTCCGCACTCATCTCGGCTCTGCAGACTAGAGAGCCCCGATGCTTTTTAGTACTTCTGTTCCTGTCCTGAACAAAGGGGACCGGGGACCGGAGAGGGACCGAGGGGTGAGGGGGGCGGCGGGGACTGGTGCTGGTAAACGGCATGCCAATGTTGGCTCCGCTTTTCAATTACGCTTGCAGCGCACACCACCACTACGCAGAGAGAGAGAGAGAGAGAGAGAGAGAGAGAGAGAGAGAGAGAGAGAGAGAGAGAGAGAGAGAGAGAGAGAGAGAGAGAGAGAGAGAGAGAGAGACAGACAGACAGACAGACAGACAGACAGACAGACAGACAGACAGACAGAGAGAGAGAGAGAGAGAGAGAGAGAGAGAGAGAGAGAGAGAGAGAGAGAGAGAGAGAGTGAGAGAGAGTGAGAGAGAGTGAGAGAGAGAGAGACATAGAGGGACAGAGAGGGACAGAGAGAGAGAGGGGGGGGGGAAGAGAGACAGAGAATTTCTGAAGAAGCACCACCTGGAAACGTTCCGGCGGAGACGTTTTCGTTCCGATTTTGCATTTCAAGTGGCGCGGGCTTTGGCCTCATGCTTTGGCCTCATGCTTTGGCGGGCTTTGGCCTCATGCTTTGGCTCCCGGGCCGGGCTCTAGGCCGGGCCACTCACCTTCCTGGTCTCGATGTCGATGTCCACCACCTTGCTGCGGAGCCGCTGGTCGCGCGCCCTGCCCAACACGGGCGTGCACAGGAACAGGGTGGAGGAGCGGGCGCCGTCCCTCCGCAGACGGTCCAGCTGGTCCAGGGCCTCGGCGCCGAGGGCGGCCCGGCCGGCCGCGGCGTACAGCTGCTGCAGCGCCGCCGGCCGCGACTCGGGCGCGAACAGGCCCTTGGTGGGCTCGCGGAGCGGGCGGAAGTGGCGGTCCCGGGGCATCGCAGCGAACACACTGAGGTCGCCCTCCGCTACAACAGAGACAAACAAGAGGTAAAGCGAGGGGGGACTTCACTTGAAAAATACGGTGTGCAGTGACAGAAAAATCAGAATAAATCAGGACGAGAAGAAAAATACAGAAATATGAAAAAAGTCTAAAAACGTTAACGCTAACATGGAATGATAACTCTAAAACGTGTGTGACGTGTCATACCGCTCGTCTTTTTTGACAGGCCCTGTTAGGGGCTGGCATTACCGTTCCCCTAGTTCGCAGCTTTTGCAGGTCCTTCACAGCCCTAGCTAGTTCGTTCGCAGCCCTAGCCAGCGACCTCATACGCAGGGGGGCCGTTTTCATGCTTGTTTGTGCATAAGTATAGTGGCGGCGCATTAAGCTGAGGCTAGCTTTCGTGTGCCTTGGCCGGCTGCTGTTAGTAGGCCCTTGTCTATGCACTTATGGCCCTGCGGCCGGGCGGCGATGACTGAGATTTTCTTTACATCTCAGTTTTACAGCTGTGACGCGGCCGATGGTCCCCCGGCGAGCCTCCCAGTCGCACGCTGATGACGGCCATGTTGGCCACCTTCGCTGCCTCGCTGCCGCACCACGTCCTGTCCTGCGGATACTCGCTGCTAACTCATTAATCCCGAACACGTCGCAGAGAGTTTACCCCCCTCAAATGCAATGCGAATGCTGCTGTGGCCCCGGGGCCCACGGCCCACCCCGGGGGAGTGGGATGGGGGGGCGGGGGGGGGGGGACACTTATCTCTGCCTTCTCGCGCCATTAGCAAGAGGACCCCCCCCCCCCCCCCCCCACCGGACCCGTCCCCGCGCCCCGCCGAGCCGTTCGCGACGCCTATCTCACGTCTCAAATGGGATCCTGGAAAAAACGTGGCGACGCCGCCGGGCTAAAGAGCTTGTCAGCCCCCATTGTTGTTGTTCCGCAGTCCCCCACAGGACGGGACGGGCCTAAAGGTGCTGGTGAAAGGGCGGACCAGGTCCGCGCATGCGCCGTGCAGGCTGCGGCTGCGGTGTCGTGGTCGGTCTGCAGACGTCCGACCGAGTCGAGCCGCCATGAATGTTTCATACTTTGGTCGTGCCGGCTCCGTGGCCAAGTATGGCGTTGCCGATGGTACCGGACCCCGGTCCCCGGTCCGGCCCGCAGGCCATGTGCACTTGCTTGACCGGATCCGGATGTGGTTCACACCGCACGAGGCAAGCCCTCCAAGGGCGACGGAAGCTCCTCCACCTCTCCCCCCCCCCCCTCCTTTCCCCCGACAGGTAGGCACTCCTGCCGCGCCGACGTGCTCGGCGGGGTTGCCTACCCGCTGGACCGCAGGGGCCACAGATGCATCGCTACCGCCGCGCAACCACCGGGCGCCGTTACTACATTAATATATCCCCCCCCTCCCCCTCCCCCAAGAACCAAGGTGCCCCCCCCCCCCTCCCCTCCCTGCTGATCGCCGATTAAATATTAACTTGGAGAGGCGGCATCGCCTCTGTGTGTGTGTGTGTATACAGTAGATCCCGCACCCCATGCGCTCAGGTGCAACCCCCCTAGCGCGCGTGTGTGTGTGCGCGCGCAGCGACGAACAGGGAGTGGAGCATCCTTACGGTCCATTTCACCCCCATGGGGAAAGGGGTTGTGGGGGTGTGGCATTATCTCCAGCAAAGCTGCTGCTGCTGCTGCTGCTGCTGCTCGGGAAAACAAGGCGACGACAGCGCGGCGAAATTTCTCATCCTTTTCCCCTAAACGAATATGAATCTACAGCACGACGCGGGCGGTTGCGACACGATACCGCACTTCCCGCCGCGCCCGCTGCTGGAGTGGTGCGGGCGCGGCGGCGGCCCGCTGGTGGTGACCATGTCACGTGACCGTGACCTGGTCACGCCGCCCGCCGAGGTCACTCGCAGGCGTTTCCGGCGTACACCCCGCCGCGCGGTGACCGGGGCGCATCTCCCGGCAGTGCGTTTTGAACAGAGGGTGTTGACTTAGTGCTGTGCTTTCGAACGGCCAGAGAAGGTCGGGTTGACTTATTTAAGGGGCGCCCCCCGAGAGCAGGCAAGCAAATTTTGTCGGAAAAGTAAAATGAAACGAGCGGGTATCGAACCCGTGCCGCCCCGACCCACCCGAAAGATGAATGACGACGCCGCAGCCGCTTGTGCTACGGCGGGTGGATGCGCCAATGGGACCTGGAGCTGGCTAGTAGGCAGTCAAACGGAGAAGACTCGCAGCAACGTGTTTGACGTAACAGACGTTGGCAACACTACTCTCGGGGGGCGCTCTCTGTGTCTCTCGCACACACGACGGAGGCGCGCCATTTGAGTGTACCCCCACTGGTTTTGAAGACAGCGCCGCCCGGGGTGACGTCATTTGTGGATGGAACCGTCACTGGGCTGGGCTGGGCTGGGCTCGGGGCGGCCGGTACGGTCCTACCCCAACAAGAACATGACGCTAGGCCACGCTCGCCGGCCCGGCCACACCAGGACCAGGCGGGGGACCAGGCCGAACGCGAAACGCAACGCAACGCTGCTACGCCCCACCGGCCGCACAAAAGCCGATTCGTATTGGTATGCGGGACAGAGCGGAGCCGACGAATGCCGCCGCGTCCTTCTTTTTCTTTCTTTCTTTCTTTCTTCCTCTCTCTTTCTCTCACTCTGTCTCTCTCGTCGTGGTCGTGGTCGTCTGCCCTGCACTGCGCCCCCGTGAGGTTGGCCGCGCGCGCTAGGGTGTGTGTGTGTGTGTGTGTGTGAGAGAGAGAGAGAGAGAGAGAGAGAGAGAGAGAGAGAGAGAGAGAGAGAGAGAGAGAGAGAGAGAGAGAGAGAGAGAGACAGAGAGACAGAGAGACAGAGAGACAGAGAGAGAGACAGAGAGAGAGAGAGAGAGAGAGAGACAGAGAGAGAGAGAGAGACAGAGAGAGAGACAGAGAGACAGAGAGAGAGACAGACAGACAGACAGACTAAGGAACGAGACAGAACGACATATAGCGTATGTGAGTTCGTGTCAAGCTCGGCTCAAGCCCTTTGCACCCAGCGCCGCTGCGCTCGTAAAACACCGGCAGTGGCCGTTTCAATGATCCGGCATGAGCACGGACCAGGCATGGCCGGTGCCGACCACAGGCGTGGAGCCGCCGGGGCCCGCCGGGGCCCCCGCCCGCCCCCGTCCCCCCGGGGGCCCCGGGGGGCGTGCACAACTGTCGTGGCGCAGCGCCCCTTTCAGGGCAGTCGGTGCACAATCCAGTCGACTAACAGAGAATCGAGACGTAGCTTGCAAAAATATTCCAGAGTCGTAATGTTGACCGCATTCAAAAGGAAAAATAAGAAGAAAAACCATCGAACAAACGTTAGTCACTGTCTTTAATCTTGATTTATTTATTCGAATTAAAACAACTCTAAATGTCTACCAGTTTCTTAAGGCTTTTTAGGAATTGTCTGTGGAAGCAGAACTTATCTTTTGTTGTATTATGAGGGAGAGCCGAAGATATTTGAAAGAAAAGGAAAGGCAATTTTTGAGTGGCGAGGCGGGTGCAGGAGGAGGGGAGCGGGGTGCCTTCCTTTCACCGCCCAGGATGGCTCGCATGGCCCGCGAGGGCAAATGCCACGATGCGATGCGCGACAATGCGCAATGCGGATGGAGGAGGATGGACGCGGATCGACACGGACGCGGCTCCCCGTACAATGAAAGTAATAGCTGGCTGATACCTCTTTCTTCCATATTACTTAATTTAGCTAGGCTATGCTAGTGCTATTTAAAGAGGTATCATCTGCTAAAAATTAAACAAATTAAACAGAAACAACGCTCGTTTTCATCACAAAACGACAGTTGTCATGAGGGGCCATGCTCGTCAAATCCTGAGTCCTATTTATAAGGCTACTGTCGAGTACCGCTGAGTACCCTGAGGGGCCCCAGAAATACTGTAGGAATAAATAAAATACCTGATGCCTGTTGTCCGTCCCCTTCTCCTACTCATAATGGAAACTCAGCGACGAGTCTGACGCCGCCCCGCTCCGCCCTGCCCCGCTCCGCCCTGCCCCGCTCCGCCCCGCTCCGCCCTGCCCCGCTCCGCCCTGCCCCGCTCCACGCCCGACAACACGCCTCGCTGAAGCAATTGCGAGTCGGTTCAAAGGACGCGGTACACGGGGGCGGCTGGGCTGCCGCATAGAGACGCCGCCGCTTCCGGGTCGGGGACCGGCAGGGCTCCTTGAGATCCTCAAGCTCCTCAAGCAGCCCGTGTTCCAGCAGAAAAATGTATTACTCCCCTCGAATCTGTTAGGAGGGGCTCTCCTCCGACTGTCCGACCCGGGGAAATCGTACCGTGTACTACACGCTGAGGGGCACGGCCAGGCTTCTGCTGCTGCCGCCGCCCCCGGCCGCCGCCCCCGGCCGCCGCCCCCGGCCGCGGCCCTTAGGACCACAGGAAGCGGGCTGCCAGGGCGCCGGCAGCAGCACTCACGGACACAGATAGGACGCTGCGCTGGCTAGGCGCGGGCCGATACAAAAATAAGATGCCTCCCCCCCCCCTACCTCCCCTCCCGCCCTCCCTCCCGTAAGGGTGAGGGCATGGGCAGCAGGGCTCGGCAGGGAGGATGGATGGAGAGTGGAAGGGAAAGGGAGGGCCCTAGGTGGCCCTAGGGGCCTAGGCGAGGGGAGGCGGGCCCAGCACGCAATGCTGTACGCACCCTAGGACCGCGGCGCACTGGGGGCCCCGACGGCGCTGGTCGGCCGGCACTTCGCAGCCTCACCGCCTCCTCCGCGGGGGATCCACAGCACGCGGCCACGAGCGCGAGGGGCAAACAACTCGACAAAATTGTGTCCGCCGGAGTACCCTGTCTTTTCGCTTGACTACCCCGGATTACACTGGATTACCCCGGGATTTCCCCGGATCACCCGGAAATTTGTTAGTAAATCTTGGATTAAATGGCGGTAATCCGGCCTGGATTGCCCCGGATTACCCTGGACTACCCCAGGATCGCCCCTGGATTGCCCCTGCCCCAGATTACTCGAAATTTTCTTTACTCATCATGGATCACCTGGCGGTAATCCGGCCTGGATTATCCAGGATTCTCCCGGATTACCTTCGGATTACCCTGACCGTGTAAGCCCGATTACCGAAATTGTTTTTCCTCGGCCTAGAGACCACCGGCCGTGCGCTCGGCCCAGAGGCAGATGGCGTTCGCGGACTCGGGCTGGCCGGCCAAGTCGAGCCGTCGAGCAGACAGTTGGATTTGTTTCGAGGGTGCAGACTCCCGACAGCATCCCCACCTCCGGGTCCGGTACCTAACGGACGACCTCGACCTCCCCGACCTCCGGGGGCCTCCGGGGGCCACTGGTTGGCAGCCGGCGGCCGGAGGCCGGGGCGTGTGCCAGGGGCCGCAGCCCGGAGCACACGGCACAGAGCCGGGCAGCCCGCCAAACGTGTCCGCGCCACAATCATTAAAGCGGTCAATTTCCCCAACGAGCTGCAGCTGTGTCTGCTGTGGAGTGAGACTGTGGAGCAGCCCCTGCTGGCCCCCGTCAAGGACACTCGGCGGCGGCGGCCTCGCCTCAAGCCTCGCCCCTCGCCCCCTACGAACCCCGCCGACGGCCGCAGTTTCACCTCGTTCGTGCCGGACCACACCGAGTCCGCGGACCGTGCCGCGTGCGGCCCGCAGGATGAGATAACCAGACCAGAGCACCGGGAACCGGGGGCCGCGGGGGTGAGGCTGCCGACGACTGCCGTACCGAATCGCACCTGGGCTGGGCTTATTGCGAAATTTTTCATAACTCGACGCCGGCTTGCTCTTCCGGCTCCTGTTTCGGCGCGGTGCAGGTCGCAGGTGCTGCTGCTGCTGCTGCTGCTGGCCGCCGCTGGACGGATCGCGCCGGAACTTTGGCCCGCCTTGTCCAATATCGTGAGGTCAGCATGCACGCCGTGCAGGGCCTAGGTGAGGTTGGGGGCCCCGGGCCGGGGGAGGGGGGGGGGGCGGGGGTGCCGGCTGCCGGCTGCCCCCACGCCGCCGCGGTGCTAACTCTGACTCAGCCGGGCGGTGCTAACTCTAACACAGCCGGGCGGCGCTAACTCTAACTCAGCCGGGCAGCGCCTGAGAGCGGCACGGCACGGAACACTCACAGCATCTCATCTCCTTCGAGAAAAATATCGCACAGGAAGACAACTCTTCTAACAGCACTATACACCAGGTCGGGGAGGGGAGGCTTAGCCCCGCCCGCCCCGCTGGGACGGCGGCGGAGGGGGGGGGGGGGGGGGGAGAAGGCCGTTGCTTCCGGTCTGGTCGCGGCGCTTCCCCCTCCCCTCCCCCACCAGGTGAGGCCCAGTGAGGCCTTCCTGTGCACACGCATTAGGGGGTGGCTGTCGCCGCCTGCCTCGACGCATAAAGAAGTTCGGAGCCGTTCACACATTACGTAACGCCTACCTGGGCCTGGTGGACGCTTGCCTTCCAGCGCGAACCCCGGTCGACAGCGCACGAGAGCTTTCGGAGATCTGGCCTTCCCGAGGGCCTTCCTCACGCAGAGAGAGAGAGAGAGAGAGAGAGAGAGAGAGAGAGAGAGAGAGAGAGAGAGAGAGAGAGACAGACAGACAGACAGACAGACAGACAGACAGACCAGGGGGTGGCAACAGCGTCAAAGCGCCTGGTTCCATGCGGTAGCGAGCTGAAATTTTACGCAAATAGTTCGTATTATAACAATGAGGCCAGCTGTGCTTTAGACCTGCAATTGAAATATTAGCACAGGTTATGCCTTGGAAGTTGCTAATATGCATCGATATATGAATTTTTACCTGTCCTACCTGAGTTATAAGGGTCGCAAAACTTGTCTACGTTTCTGCGTTTTCATAGAGATTTGCCATTTGGCACGAAGTATCGACCATTTTACGCAGTAAATATGAGTTAACTATATATATAAGTATCCTACCGAATGTAAAACGTACTCCTCTATCGAATGAAACCAACCCAGAGCGAATCGGATCATTAGTTTTGAAGATAATTTGAATATATTAGAGCGCTACCGCATGGAACCAGGCCCTCACACGTGGTTGCTTCCCCCTGGACAGACAGACAGAGAGAGAAAGTACGAGAGAGAGAGAGAGAGAGAGAGAGAGAGAGAGAGAGAGAGAGAGAGAAAAAGAGAGACCCAGAGAGAGAGAGTACGAGAGAGAGAGAGAGAGAGACACAGAGAGAGAGTAAGAGAGAGAGAGAGAGAGAGAGAGAGAGAGAGAGAGAAAGAGAGTGTGTGCGTGCGGCCGGGACGACACTCCACACTGGGCTGCTTGAGTTGGCGTGTGTTCACTCTCGGAGATCGGGGTCGGGGTCAGGACAGAGTCCAGCGT
The DNA here is from genome assembly GCA_038380765.1 of Odontothrips loti. Taxonomy (NCBI): domain Eukaryota; kingdom Metazoa; phylum Arthropoda; class Insecta; order Thysanoptera; family Thripidae; genus Odontothrips; species Odontothrips loti. The sequence goes on along the minus strand of CM076257.1, from coordinate 6,235,052 downwards.
CGCACCCGAAGAAAGGGCAGATTGCGAACCAGTAACTGACGCCGTGCTGCTTGTCACCCTGTAGAGTCCTACAAGACTCTATCACCCTGGAGAGCCTTCTGGTCGGCCGTGGCACCGCAGCCGTGCTGGCGAAGGGTAGCACCGCCTGGTCTAATAATACATGGTGAATCGTATCGGCGGGCAGGATTTGTTGATAAAGGGGATCAGTGGACAGGACCGGGTGGGACCGGGTGGGACCGGGGCGGCCCGTGTCAGTGTTAGCGGTGAGCGGCATGTCGTCGGGGAGCTCCTCCTGGCCCTGCAGCCCCCGGCGGGGGCGGGTCGGGCGGGCTGGGGGCGTTGACGACGCGCCCCATTGGAGCACCTGCGCCGTGCCGGGCGCCGTCCTGGGGCGGCCGCGGCTGCCCACGCCTCCCGACAGCCCGTACAGGCCACCGAGTCCGTGTCCGAGTTCACGGTCCAGCAGCTCCAGGTCGTCGACGGCGACGGAGGACAGCTTCCGCGACTGCCACCACTGTTTCGCCTGGCCGCCGAACGCGCCCCCCAGTCTGCGACAGCCGTGGCCGGGGCCCGACCGGGTGCTCAGCCAGCTCAGCCTGCCCGCGGACCCGGTGGACATCGCCGAGGAGCTCGGTGGCGGGCCGAGCTCCGAGCAGGGCACGGAAGCCTACTACTCGGACGTGCTGAGCGAGAGCGACGTGTACGTGCTGGTGCCCGACGACAACTTCTCGGCCGTCAGCGAGGCGGCGTCGGCCCGCGCAGCGAACGCTAACATCGTCGTCGTCTTCGTCAACGAGCCGTCCCCGGCGTCCACGCCACCCGGTAGAGGTTGGCATTCCGAACGTGTAACAGGGTTCCCAATGATTTTCACATAGCATTTTCCATGACTTTTCACTGAATTTCCAGGAAAAAATTTGAAAATCTCGATGACCGTTCCCACAAGATTTTTCATTTTCGTTTTCGAGGCGGCCCCGAGATTTTCAAAACTATTTTGAAATATAGGGATTTTTAAATTTTTCCATGACCACACATAGATTTTCATGACTTCCATGACTTCTATATTTTTTACCCACGACTTTTCATGACTTTCCAGGTTTATCATACTTGCGTAATCGATGGTAATCGTAATCTCTGCCAGGTCCGGACTCTAACACCGCCTTCCTTGTCTCAGGCTCGGAGGCCGCGGAGCTGTTGCCTCGCCGCTGCCGCCTGCCCTGTCCCCTCCCCGAGGCCTCTTGCTGCTGGCTCCGCTTCAGGCAGGCGCCGCGGTTCCAGATCACCACCGCCCTCATCATGTTCGTCGTGCTCGCCACCATCGTCATCAAGCTTGTCACCCAGGTGCAACCGCCAGCCTACGACCACGGTCCTGGACCCGGGGGTCCTCCACCTCCACCCTGGCCCCCTTAGGGCCCACCCCCACATGCACCTCCACTGCCCAGCGCCCCCGCCCCCGCCCCCGCTCCCAGGTACGCCCCCGGGACCTCCCATGATTCCGCCCGCCTACAGACAGCCAGGCCTCTCCGCCTGACAGCGATGCAATGCTCCACTGGCGCCGGCCCGCCAGCTCGCCAGCTCGCTAAATAAACATTTTCCTAACAAGTATTGCTTGTCTTTTTCCTCCCCCGTCCAACTTCGCCGTTTGAATTTTCCGCCGAAAGCGCCATGGCGAACACCGCGATGTTCTGTTCCGTCCGGCCCTTGTCCTCGTTCAGACAACCTTCACCTTCGCGATGAACTGTTCCGGGACGGGACGGGCCTCGCAGGGCCGCCGCCAAACTACTCTTTCCGCC